>VZRZ01001481.1:0-120125 GCA_013398175.1 Climacteris rufus | reverse complement strand
TTTTTTTTTTTAATTTTATTTTTTATGGATTTTTTGATGCCTTGAACTGGGGTTTTTACTGTCAAACACAGGAAATGTTCTTATTGACGAGAATAACCAAGGCACAGACAGTTAGAAATAAGGACTTTGATAATTTCGTGTTGAATAACTGCAGATGCCCAACACATGCCTATATGTGTTATGTTGCTGCACAGTGTGGTTAGGAAATATCTGGATATCTGGTATGCAAATTTAATGTATAAACTGTTCTTTAAATTGTTGATTATACCCTTAGGCAGACTCCAGTGAATTAATAGCACTTGTTGATAGGTATAAAATAATTGCGAATACAAGTTTGCAGAGAGCTGTTAAGAATAACGATTTGCCTTACTGGTGGCAAGTTTCAAGTGAGTGAGTTAATACATATGAAATATAAAGTATAATATGAAAAAATAACCAAATCTAAATTGTCTTTAAAACTGTCCTTGGAAAATTAAGTCTCATTTATGCTCACACTATTCAACAAGGGAAGGCCAGACATTTCCCAGTCATACAAGAGGTCGTAAGAAGAAATATCCACCTCTCATTCCCAAACTGGTTTTCATTTTTCCTGGAAGACACTTTTTTTTATAATCAAATGAGATCAATATGTTGATTTATCTGAATAACACATTTAAGCAAGTTGCAAATCTCTGCGATAGAAGTTAATGAGGACTTGATGTCCAGGGGATTTTTAAAAAATCATTTTTCTTTAGTGAGGTGAGAGAGGTTCTGATTAATTCCAGCTTTTTCTTCTCTGTCCTATAACAGATCAAATATATTAAATTGACCCAGAATTACCTGTTCTATTTAAAAAAACAGAAGGGCATAAAAAAGCCAGATATATTCTCTGTCTGCCTTACTTACTGATAAACAAGATAAAAACAATTCAGACGTGCCAGGTGCAAGCTTACTGCTGCTTTTCTGTGAAATTTAAAGACAAGACTTTAGCAAAGGCTATTCAATAAATATCTGCTGAAGCTAATCAGAGCAATCTGAATGCTGGAACTTCTTTTGCATGTCTGCAATGGGACAAATCTGATACCTGCTTATAGCACTCCAGAGTTTCCAACACTTGGGCTCTAAAAGACATAATCAAAATGTTTCATGAGGTGTAACTTGCACAACTCTACTTCCTTAATAATTAAAGAAACCTCTCAGATTCTGTGCACATGTTCCAGCTGGAATGGTGCCACTCAGAAATAAATTGCATGTCTGCTTAAGATTCTTCCCCAGCAGTATTAGAATCTGTCCAGTAAAATGATACGAACTTAATTTGCCATAGTGCTAATTTACATTGCCATTAATGAGAACACAAGTTTTAAATCACAGACATGGAAGTACTATTGTGCATCCAGCTTATTTCGACTCCACTCAGGGTGATAAGGCATTCTCTAGACAATTGTAATTATGAGTAATTTGTAAAAGTAATAAGAACTGCTTTTTATTACAGGCAATAAAAATCAATTCTTCATTCAATTATCTTTCCTGGCTATGATATGATAGCTGCCCTGAGTGTGTGCAACAGGAAAAAAAAAAAGCTGAGCTAAATCCTAAGGAAAAGAACTATTAAAGAAAAAGACAATAGCATTATTAAAGAAAATCTAACAATGTTTCATCTCCATTTCAACTTCTTGTCATAAAGACATGATAATAAATGCCTGGTAGTATTGCTATAATCCTTTTTCTTTAAGGCATCAAATTCACATATATTGACATTATTTTGAACACAGAGCCCATTTCAATGATTCAGTAGGATAAGTCTCATGGGTAAGGCGAAGCAAAAATGTAAATCTTTGTGGAATCAGGGTGGTGGTGAAAAAAAACATTTTTGATGTAATTAGTTTCCAAGCAGTAAAACTTGTTGAATTAAAAGTTAAATATTAGGTCCAATTTTAGCATCAATTAAAGTTTAAAATCACAGGCATTTAATAATACACAGGGTTTTATGCAGGAATGTTTTTCATATCAGAATGTATCTGGGGAAAAGTCCCCGGTTTTTGATTTGTATTTTTCTTTTTCACTTCAAATTTTTCTGTTCAATTAGAGAGGTCTGGAAACAAAATTAAACAAGTCTTAAAAAAAAAAACATTTACTAAAACCATTTTATATATTTTGATTTTTTTCATATATTTTTTCAAATATACATTTTTGCTTCCAGGGGAATTGAAACTGGGTGCCACATTTCCCTTTGGAAGTGGGACCTCATTTTTGTTTATTGTCATTTCCTCATCTGCCAGAAATGTGAGATTTTCATGGAAGTGATAAATTGAATTTCCAATGCAGAAGGATTTGAGGATGGGTCTCTTTACCCCAATAACTTTGCTCTCCCTTTTTAATAAGAAAAAACATGGTGCATTTGTTTGAATTTTGATTCAGAACATTAGAAATTTACAAAGACTCTTTAATGGGCAAACTATTAAAGGTTTAGATGAATCAAAAAGGTTTTGGGTGACTCAATTTTTTACAACCTGTCTAGCATAGCACATCTCTCCTAGGACAGCAATGGATGTCAGCTTTAGTCATGAGCCATTTCTGGAGCACTTTATTAAAACAAATCCATGTAAAATAGATGCCCTGGATCATCTTTTCCTCAACTTTTCTCAAACCTTCAACTGCTTACTTACGGTGTATCACCTTTTTCTTTTAAATTGTCTTTTAGAAATTTACCTTCTCCTCTTGAGTTCTGTATGTCACTTACTTAAAAGGGATTAGAAGGGACCAATAATAGTTTTTCTGGTTGATATTTATTATAAAATTTCGTGTTTGTGAATATTTAGGAAGAGTGAGTTTTATGATGTCATGATAACCTCAAGTTTGTATTCAAGTTTTCAGATACTTCTCTGAAAACAGTTGTGTTAATTGACAACCTGTACATATAGCAACAGAAACGCATGTTCTTCAGTTACGTTTTCCAACCAAGTTTTTTCTTGGGAAAAGCATCTCAAAGCACTGATTTTAGAGGAGCATTCAGTTCACAAGTAAAGACAGAAAAAAAAAAAAAGAATCAGGGAATTTTGTATTAAACCAGAGTAAAAATTTGCTGCCATCAGTAAATTTGTCTTGGTTCCCTTTAGTCCTTCACCAAATTCTGATTTTAATCAGATAAATTTGGAATAAGACACACACAAAACATCAAAATGAAATATTTAGGGTTTTAGAAAAAAATCAGAGTCAAATGCAATATTGAATAAACTATTTTTCAGAGTATGATGTACTCAGCTCTGGTGTCAACAGAAGGCCATGCTCTCCTGCCTTCCTTCAGAAGAGATTCTGAAGAGGACTGACATAACCTAACCCCAAAAATTCTCCAATGCAAATTTACTGCCATAAAGATGGGTGCTCATTATACTGACAAGATCCAGTTTTAATATTGGCAGGTGTAATGAAATCTTCCTCTGCATCACAGTTCCTGAGCTATACCATCCTTGTTATTGCACTCCTGAAACTCTCTTAAGTAGAGAACTTGGCATTTGCATAAATTCCCTGAGGATCTATGAAGAAAATGTTCCAAGGCCCTCCGGGGCTAAGTGTGTCTGGTGAAGTATATGAATAAATCTGTCAGTTTTGAATCATTAGGAATGGATGGCTTTAGGGTTGATTTTAAATGGGTGCCAGTATGTCTCAGGGTTTTACTAAAGACAGAGGATGGACAGCATAAGCTTATATTATTCTCATTGTTTGGGCAGGGTTAATGAGAGTGTTATCAGGAATTGTGTGGGAGTTATAGAATCACAGAATCACAGAATCATTTAGGTTGGAATAGACCTTTAAGATCATCAAGTCCAACCATTAACCCAGCACTGCCAAGTCACCACTAAACCATGTCCCTAAGCACCACATCTACAAAGTAAGTAATTTGTGAATACAAATTAATCGTATTAACACAGAAAAATAGACACCCAAGCAGTGTCTGCGGAATGTCACAACCATTTTTTTTCCTATTTTATTGCAAGCAGCCTAGGTGGCATAAATCAGTGCTGGCACTCTGTTTGAATTTCTATTTTTCCCTATGAATTAAAGACAAATCATATAGGTAGACAGAAGGCAGCACTTCAAAGCACTGAGTTTAGTGAGATATATTATCTCAAATGCGTGCTTTGGTCTTGTTACCAGGAATATGGATTATTAGTAAAAGTCACAGGAAAGTAAATAATTTACCTTCTCTTAGAAGTGTGAACTTTCAGAGTGAATTACATAGACTGTGGCCAAAATGCCTCTCAGTCCCTAAGGTAAGGAAGGAGAGTCTTGTACCATCAGTCCTAGCTTTGAATGTGGTGTGCCTGGCTCTTCCCAAGATTTTGTGTGTGATCTTATGAATATTGAACAGCCTTGAAGGTGAACAGCCTTAAAAAAGTCCACAAGACCCATTCATGTAACACCTTAGGTCTGATAAGTTGATGTGTTAAATACTTCAGTCTATACATTATTTGACCTGGAATTAAAGTGGAAACATTTCTGAAAGTCAAAGTGGCTTGACTGCTGTAGGGTTCACAAAACAAAAGTAGCAAAAGGTGCCTTATGTGTGCTAACTTAGGTGCCCCAATATGCTTTAACCAACAGAGCTAAATACAGAAGTACAACTACAGCATGATGTGAAAGGCAAAAGACCAGGGGCAAGGAAAATGCTTTGTCTTCCCTGGATTCATTGACACTGAGGAACACCAGCAATACGCAGTTGCTGTTCCTTGCCATCAAAATATTTGTCTTAGACTCAATATATTGGGGCAGTTATATTTAAATACTGTCATTCATGAGGCTTGGCAGGAAGTCATTACCAGGATGTCCTCTCCAGGCTGGCCCAACCAGAAGGACTTTTCCACTGAGCTCTGCAGGTGATTGAGGAAGTCCACAGTAATTCAGGGGATGGATTGTGAAGCTGCATTCTATAATGGTGGGCTCATTTGGATATGATATCAAATACATAAATAATTTTTAAAAACCCCAAAACAACAAGATCTGAGCTTTAAAAACAAGGGAGAGCACAGAGACTGCCTGTGAAATTCTGTGTGTATTAGTATTTTTTTTTATGAGCAAATAATATCAGAGATCTTGTCCAAGCCTAAGTGAGTGGATCCTTTCTTGTGTAATAAGATGGTCAACTCTTCTAGATTTTCTAGAATATTCCCCAGCTGCTTACATGCAGCAGTCAGACTCATGGACACAACCCACCTTGGCTTCTAAGACAAATCCCAACCTGCTGCACATGATCAGCTGTTACAGTGATGTGTCCATTAAAACTTCTTCCTGGTGCTAATCCAGAGCAACTTTTTCCCTTCTGACAATTGTTAAGAAAGAAAAAGTACAATTCCTTGGTAACTACACTGGTTTGCTAGAATCAGATATTTCCTTTTCCTATTACTGCCACATTGAAGATTCCATTTTCTTTAGGAAAACCTCAAGAGACAGTAATCTAGTTTTGAACTATTGCCATCACCTCTCTTAGCTGCCTAGATAACACTGCAAACTGTGATATTTTTGTTGTTTAAAATACATAAAAAAGGATAAAAAACATAGTTGCAGGGAAACCAAGAACAATTTAGACATTACTGCAGTAACATTGAATACTCTGAGCTTATCCAGTTTGGACTTTTCCTGAGGAACACAAATAGACACAAATGTAATGAAAAAATTTACAATAATTTTTTAGATATATTCTGTAATCTGTTTAGTAAATATCTCATTTTCAATAAAGATAATTTATTATTAAATAATAGTATAAAAATGTGAGTTTCTGTGTCTATTGTTTTTGATCTCCCATTAAATGGAGATTTCTCTTTTGACAGACAGACTGATAATTGTGTCCTGACATTTTGGTCTCATCCACTTTCTCAAGTAGTTTGTTGCAGCTGTGAATTTCCTGGCAAAGCAGGCTCCAGTGGAAAAATGCCAATTCTTCTTAAATATGGCATTCTGAGAAAATATCTTTCTTTTCTTTGAGATTATACTAGTGCAGGTTTCCATTAGAAATGAGCTTGGCCTCCTGCCAGGGTATCTGAGAGAAGCTCAGATCATCTGTGTCTCTGGGAAGCCTCAGTGCATCGAGGTGTTCGGACTTTCGGCATCCTCTGCTTCAACACAGTCCAGGCTGCTTTAGTAACAGCGAATGTAGAGTAACTCAAGGTTTTATAAGGTTCTGCACTTCGCAGGAAATGCCAGAACTCTGACAGCTTAGAAATATTCCCCAAACTAAAGACTGCAGGGGATAGGAGATGTGAAGAAGGAAGGTAGTAAAGAATAGGAGAAGTTCAGGGAGTTTATCTGACCCAGACAAGACAGAAGTCATGAACTTGTCTCATCCTGAGCTGGAAAGCCCTGAATTTTCCCTATTCTTTTATCTATTACAACACTGTGCAGTACCTTTGAGCCTTTTCTGGAGTCTTGAAAATACCAAAGTGACCCTCAAGGCCCACAGCTTTGGGGCACCTCAGGCTCACAGAATCCCTCAGATTCTCCATACTGTTGGGCATAAAAGGCCTGAACTCCCTTATTTCCATTTCATTGTTTGATTTTAGGCAAATATATACCAAGTCTACCTTTAGTTTTTAAAGATATTTCTCCTTAAAATAATGCAAAAAAAAACCCCCAAAAGGAACAGGGAAATGGAAAAACAAGCCAGGCATTGGTGACTGATTAATATTGTTTTCCTAATGCTTTATTGGAATAGGATAACATTTACATGAACAACAAATCCATGAACATGGGCTTTTAATAATCAAATTGCTAAGTTAAGTGTCATAGCAGTGTTTGGGTGATTAATGAAAGGTGTTTATAGCACCGCTTATTCTGTTTCATTTCAGCAACTGTGCAAAACTCCTTACAGAGTGTATGACACGTTGCTCCCTTTATAGAGCAGTCTCCATATGTTCATTAAGGTGGAAAAAAATAAGCAAGCTAAATACAGGTGTCAGCTGAAATCTGCAGAGGATCACTGCTTCATTGGATTGTGCTTTCTTCTTTGATTTACAATTAACATATTTCAGGACTTCAGACATATTTTGTCTGTTGTCCCTGGGGTACCATTGTTCCCTTTGTGTGGTTTGATTTCTTTCTTCCTTTTTATTTTTCCTTTTTAAGTATTACATTTTCACTGACACAAAGAAAGATGTCTGAGGACAGAACATATTCTTCTGCATCCAACTGCCACGGGATAGCATATTAGGATATTTGCTTCTCTCCCTGTTTTTTTTTAAAGCACACAGTTGTCTTTATGCTGAGGACCTTGAAATCTCTTGGGAAGACCTTCTTAAATAAGGAATCAAAATAATTCAGGCTTCTCATCACAACTGTGAATTGAAAAATAAGCACACACTATGTTCACTCACCTACCCAAGGAACTTTCTGGAGCCTGTATTTAGTGATGAAATGTCCCAAGTTTTTATATTTGTACAGCAAGTAATGAGGTGCATTACATGGAACTGAACAACTGCAACCATCCCAAGACAATCCAGTACAGCAAAGTTTCAGAAAATCTGACTGCACCTCCTTCTTCTTGCCTCCTGCCTTATCTTGTCTCCTCTTCCTCCTCTCTTGGTCACCTTTGTTGTGTCACTACAAAGGAGTGAGCAATATTAATTTGGTGGTGCTTCTGCCCTGACTTGCAAGGTTAGGAACCAGAGAAAAGAAACTTAATCTTCTGTGGAGGACTCTAATTTCTTATCCTCACGAAAGTGAGTGGTGAGAAAAGTTGACATCTAGACAGAGATGTCACAAGTCATTCTTTTCTGTCGTCCAGATGACCACAAATCCAGATGAGAAACTCTTTTTGCATATTGGCAACATTTGTCGTGGTATTTGAAAGGAGGTAGTTGTCATGTTTAGCATTTGCATGTTCAGAAGCTAGTACTCCTACTCAGAGGGGAAAAGTTAGTCATCCAAAATCCTGGAGAGAGGGAGGAAGCAAGTTCCATTTACAGGAGCCAATGCACTAACCAAAAAACCATGGAAATAGAGAGATATGGATGGGTGCCATGGGTGAGTGAAGACATTTTTTCAGGATTCAGTGTTATCTCAGAGACTTGCTACTTCCTATACTGTTTATGCCAGTAGAAATGTCAGTACAGTAAAAGGATGCATCATCCATTTCTTGGAGATGATAATATCAGTAGGGCTCATTTCTCTGTGCTTCACATGGCTTCCTTTTGAAGGTGCCTGCCTCAGATTTTTAATATCAGCTTCATCTATTAATATGGGACTGCATTACACACTCTCTGGTGTGTGTACATGTCCTTTAATTCTTTTGCCATTCAGCTGACTTACTTGTTATGACCAAGGAAGGGAATCATAAAAATTGTCCTCCTGTTTTCATGCTCAGGCCATTTCCTTATCCAGTATAATCCTGGATCTTCCTTAAAATATTAAAGAAACTAAAACTTTTTGGAGAAAGTATGAGCGACCCCTTTCTGAAACACTGTAGTCTTTTTCTATCTTCTAACTGTAAACTGATTTAAGTTCTGAAGCTTCTAAGGTGCAAAATTTTCCTCAACCATCACCTGTTACTGCCAAGGAGGTAAGTAGGTGAAAACATTTAAATGGAGGACAACTTCAAAACTTTTGGTTTAAATAAAGAAATTTGCTATGTTTTAGGTTGCATGCAAATTGAATAAGGCATGTATGAGCTATAGATGTTAGAATTCAGAATTCTTATATTGAACCTGATTCGTGTTTATAAAGGGCAACAATTTGCAGGAGGTTCATACTGTAAAAATATTGCTGTGGCTGCCATGACAAGGATGTACAAATATGAGGGTATTCAGTATTCCAGATGCTTTTGACACCTGATCTATAAGATCCTCCTCAATAAAATTATTAGGCTGCTTTTTATAATTCAGGTAAGAGATGTGAAAATTAAACAGCTGGGATTGCACTGGACTAGTGTGTCTGTGCATGGTTGCTTCTTGACAAAAGGGCTTAGGTACTAATTTTGGGAATTTTTCTTCATCCATAGAGAGAGTCCAGACCATGAAACAAAAGATAATTGAGCTTGGATATTCTCTGCTTCTCAGCTCATCAGCAACAAACTTTGGAAATGATAGATGCAATATATGACAGTAAAAATGTTAAAGAGTGAACTCAGCTCATTGTCCTCTTGATGATCCTTCTAATCAGGTACTTCAAGGATAGCCTGATGGATATATATATATTCTTTACTGCATCTTTAAAGAGTTGCTGTCCCTCTAACAGTTTATGCTTATTGTCATCTAACATCCCATATGAAAACATTGGACTGATCCTGTGCTCAAATCTTTTCTTTTTCTTCTTGTCTGGTTTGGTAAGGAAAGTGGGAATGGAAATGGAGATAAAAATCCTGCAAATTCATTTTCAGGCTACCTTTCCTATGGGGAAGAACTTGTTGGTCAATGACAGTTGTTATTATAACAGCTCAAAAATATGGAACATCTCTTTCCATAACAACATCTTAAACAAATTTCAGAAATACTATTTGCAGTGAATAGTATAAGCCTGGGTGCACTCAGCTGTCTGTATTACACTTTTCCTCTTTAAAACCAGTATTTAAACACACAGTGGCCACAATAATTTATGGAGCAAACCCTGAAAAATTCTAAATCAGGATTAGTGTCTATTAACTCTATTAAGTTCTATTTGGCAGTCAACCAAAGTGTCAACTGAGCTCACATTCCTCTTTATCCGGTAACTAATGCTGGAGAAGGCACATGAACAATATCAAGTGGAAAAAGGTGTCCAGGGTAATGCTGCAACTATCAGGCCAAATTCTCTGCTGGCATAACTCATAGTATTTCTGAGCCAGATCTTTCAGAATAGCCCGTCTGTCTCAAATTAATTTTTCATATTCACTTTTTAATAAGCAACTTTCCAAGCAATGAGGGTTTTTTAGCTGCATGACTCCTATTAAAGTCGATAGGAATCATGTGGCTAAAACCCTATGTGATGCTTGAATTTATTGGAAATTGACATCTGCTGCTGAGAGCACTTCTATTGTTTGGTCTTCCTGCCCACTCATCACTTTCTGCCTGGTCATGTAGCCCCTTGTGCTCCTACTTGCTGGAATCTCCATGCCTAACCTTTCTATTCCTTCCCCAATATGTTTTCACACTAAAAATAAAAGAGCCTTCTCTGTAGAATCATTATTGCCTCATGCCCTTTTGTTTGGATTTTCTGTGCACAGCCCCTTTGTTCAGCCTCAGCTGCTGCTGGACTTTGCTGTTGGCTGCACTGAATCGTTGCATTGTTCGTGCAATCTCTTGCGTTTAAACAATACTGCAGGATCTGGGTAGATGAAAGGTACTCTGCACACAAAAGCCTGGCTCCTTACAATTTCATTCTGAAATGATAGGGGTTAAAATATCATCAAGTGGGTCTGATGTCACTGCTTTACAAAAAAAAATAGCTTCTGGCAGGTGTTATCAATCATTACCTGGGAATTTCTTGCTTTTCCAAAATGATGTTATTCCACTGGAATGTGTTCCGCTGAAATTTCACTGAAAAGTTTTAATCAGTGTGAATATGGGCTGCAAAACCAACCATGGGAGCATTGCTGTAGGATTTATTCACCAGTAACTGAAAGCAGGGTATATTTTGTTAAAAATACTGAAAAACTTTTTGCTTAGTTCCCTATACATTTTGTACAGACATGCATTTGGACAGTTTTCTAATTTGTATATTTATCATTGAATCATAGGATGATTTGTGTTGGAAGAGTACCTAGAGATCACCCAGTTCCAACCCCTCTGCCACGCGCAGGCACACCTTCTACTAAACCTATACCAAATAATTCTGTCATTCTGTTCTTCTGTGAGTCAGTGACGAAGATTTATTCTTCTCCCAAAAATGGCTGTGAATATCTGAGTTTGAAAAAAGTTTTTATTGAATGACAATCTGCTAGAGTTTACACAGAGTTTTAAGAACACTGTATAGGAAAATTGTTAATGATTGAGCCTGAGTATTGCACAGTTCTGTAATAAAAGAGAGAAACTGTCCAGTATTCTGAAGAGAAAGCATAATTCAGATTCCTTCGGGCACTATAAGCTTTTTAAAGATAATCTTAGGATTGAAAATCGAATCTATCACGCAGCACTAGTCAAGCAACTTGCCAGCCTGCCTGGCTAAAATAAAATGAAGATTATCTTCAAGGAAGATCTTGAAGGGCAACAGAGCACTGAATGAATACGGAACTCTCTCTGGGACAGTTGTTGTTGAATACCTCATTAAGTCCTCATATTTTAACATGGATGTACTATGCAAGAAAACCCTCATTGTTTCCATGTAAGAAAATTTTACATTTTTTCAGGCTGAGAGCGAAATCTTAAAAAGGATCTTTTTTTATTCATTGAGTGGCTTTAGTGCTCATCTAGGTATGTCAGAGCTTCAGAAGCTTATGTGTCTATGAGAGGTGCAGCAGTTGTGGTGCAAATGTCAGTCCTTGAACATCGCTCTTTGCCCTCATTATTTGGGTGTGTGCTTAGATAAAGGGAGTCCTTTTTTCCAATGCCTCCTTCCTCCCCAGTCTTGTTTCCCTTACCAGAATAATGCGAGTTAGTGGCAAGTGCTGTCACCATTTACCAGGGTTTACCCTGAAAAAATAGATTAATGGTCTTAGTATATTTTCTTGGTGTGGCTGCTGCTGGCCAAGGTAAATTGCAAGTGTGTTTCCATTTGACAGGGTTCAGAATGACCTTTGCTCATTTTCCACAGGATTTTCTGGGGAACATTTGCCGTAGCCATGTTAATCAAAGTAGTCTTTTCAGATCTTCCACTTTTTTGAAGTACAGTGTTTGGCCCGAGAAGCACTTTGTTAGTAAACAAAGGATGCCGGAAACTGTCAAAGGTAAAATGTCTAACACAAGCCCATGCAAGAAAGTGCTAATAGTAATATGAACATTTTGGAAAGGGAGAGTGGATCAGAGATTTGGTTTTGAAGAAAAAATAAGAAAGCTTTCATTAAAAAATAGTCAATCTGGAGTAAATCTGACCTGAGCTAAATTTGAACTGCCCTGGAGAAAACAAAAAACTGTGCCACACTATGGAACATCCAAACTAAGCAATCCCCCAGATAAAAGATTTAGCACAAAGTTAGTTTTAAACTAAAGAAGACCAGGACTTTAATATTTTTGCTTGATTTCTTTTTCAAACACAGTCATCCATTTAGTTCCCTGCTGTCCTCATGAAGAATTTCCTTACGATGAAATCAGGGTTCGGGGATTTATTATGCAACGAGCAGAGCAGGTTCAAGCTGATAAAGGCTTCCTGGGTGAGTGAAGGATGCTTAATGCCAGGAAAGATACTCTTTTAATGTGAGGTTCTTGACCATTTATTACATAAAAATGTTAATCTGATAGTGTTTTTAATCTGCTTGTTATCAGCGGTGGCTGCTTGGTGTTAAAGACAAGATAAAAGGGAGAGCTGAAGAAGCAGATTTGGGGAACACTCACTCAGTTAACATGCCAGATGCAACACACCTGCTTCCCATTTATCTGCTCTTCCAGAGTGAGGAGGAGAGGGATTACGGCTGCGATAAGGCACAGCCTGGTGGTTTGATTGGGCAGTGGAGTGCGCGCGCGGAAAGGACACCGTGCCAGAGATAAGCTGCGATAAAGGTGGGGACAGTCATTTCCTGCGAAACTCTGTAGAGTGGGGGATTTGCTTTACATGCCATTTCAAGGAGTTCTCTGAATACAGAATATTTAATCCCTTCTTGTCAGTCCACGTCTCCCTCCCAGTCCACAACCTGCTGTATGACCTGCAGGATTCATGAAGCCAAATTTCTTGTGGATTTAGCATCCATGTTGTGCTCTGGGCTTGCTCCAGTTTATGTGTGGGCAGTCCTCCCCATGAAACCTTGGCAGGCAAGAGCCATTGTGATTAGTCCTGGCTTTTGTGTGTGTAAAACCAGTTGCTGGTGTTAAGTATAGAGTGTGTCAAACTCTGTTGAAGTCTCTCATGGACTCAGGAGTTACTGGTGGCCTGGAGGACAAGCACTGTTATCATATAAGCCTTGTATTCCGAGAAGACCAAGATAAAAGCTATCTCTGTCTGCAAGACACAAATACAAACTTTTTCTTGTGGGATTTGGCTCCATAGTAAAGTTTTCAGATTTGAGTTGATACAAATAATCTGCAATCAGTCAAGTAGCTGGATAGCAAACAGCTTGCCCATTTCAGAAAATGTAAGGGATTAAAATCTTTGACCCTAGGATGAAACCGTGACCAGTCCAGGCTTTTCTTCCCTAAGAAGACATGAACTCATTTCCTGCACTAAATCCCCCATATTTCCCACAGTCTAGTAGACTACCATAGCAACCAGCCACATTTTTACTTTGGGAATGATCTGCTTTTTACTCAAAAGAGATATTTACAGTTATCATTTCTGTAGAAATCAACAAAAAATACTTTGGCAGTGCAAACTCACACCACTGAGAAACTTCCAGCAATGTCCTGGCTGATGGTAAGCTCACATAGCACTTGATTTGAATAGGTACAGCCTGTGCAGGCATAAGCACACAGGCACAACTACTCCTGACTTCAGGAGGAGCCATGAATGCATAAGCTGGGTACATCTTGGAACAGTCTATGCATTAAGCAAATAAAGAAATTGAAACTTCTTCAAAAGCCACTTTGAAGTGGGCAGGCTGAAATTTGCACATGCTTTGGTGTAGTGTGGATGTGAACTGGTCACTCGCAGAAAAATTAATAGAGCTGGATGGGTGCTATATGGGTACTGCCCAGCCTCTGCTACTCAGTGAAACCAGTAGATCATCAGAAATCCTGAATCACACCTTTCGGTCAAATAGGATTTCTCTGTCTTTGAGCAGCTTGGCCTAGTGGAAATTGTCCCTGTCCATGACAGGTGGATTGGAAGTAGCTGATATTTGAGGTCCCTTCCAAACCAAATCATGATAGGATTCTGTCCACATATGCTAAATCCAAGGGAGACACATAATAACAATCCTATATCATAGGCATTTATGTTTATGAGGGAAGCAATGATTAGAGTGAACAAAGCTCCCAAAGGCAGAACCAAAAAATTGAAACGTCAAGTGCATGTCCCTTAGCCAGACATTCAATTGCTGATCCACTTGAGTGTTTTTAAAAATGAGTGTGTGTTGGGGAGGTGTGTAACCAATATCCAGAACATCCCAAGTTCTATGTTTACTCCAAAAGCACAAGAAATAATAGCAGAGGAGCTGGAAGGTTCCCTAGACAAACTGATCAATACCTTGGTGCAAAGATTGTTTAAATGAGGGTTTTCTTTTGAATTCATATCGGGAAGTTTCTTGCTCAAGCACCAAATAGAGAAGCCTCAGTTCATGCTGCTTTTAGGTTGAGAATTTCAATCTTTCCACCACCGCAACTGGGAAGCCATTTGTCTAAACATGATGTGGTCATTGCTAAATTGGGTTCTAGTTGTGATGCTGACAACGCAGAAAGAAGAGCCAGAGACAGCTGTGTTCAGGTTCAAAGGAAAGGAAGGAAGGGAGGGGGGCACAAGACCCACCTTCTTTATTTTATATGCCCTTTTGGAAATTACTACTCATTGGAGGAAATCAGTTCTTCCTCCTTCAACTACAGTGGTCAAAGGAAATGTCCATCAAGGGTCTGTGTCCATGAGAAAGGAAAGTATATGATAAGATAGAGTAATATTAACATGGCCATGTTTACAGAGAAATAACCTTGAAAACTAGCTACCATGGGATAACAATTTTCAGCAGCAAAGAGCAAGGCAACACTAGTTGCTCTGAAGACCGAAATTCCTGTAATATTAATTTTATCTGGGGAAACAAAATAAAAAAAGTCTATCTAGTCATCATGGCACCAAGTCTATCCGAGTTCAAGGAGTGTTTTGACACCACTCTCAGGCACATGGTGTGATTCTTAGCCTTGTCCCGTGCGGGGCCAGGAGCTGGACTGATGATCATTGTGGGTACCTTCCAACTCAGGATATGCCATGATTCTGTGATTCTACCATGGTACAATCCTCTGGTCATATGCAGAGGACTAATAAGATTGATAATTGAGAAACAACACAAAAAATGTCCAGTAATGACATCCTGTAGATGATCTCAGCTAAGACTACATTCACTCCCCAGGCAGTCACCTGAATAAATAGACTCTGTACCAAGCACTAACTGGATTAAAATTGCTGGGGCAGCAGAAGTACTTTGTATGACAGAAGCTTTAGTCCCTTTGAGTTAATGGGGACTTTTAGCAGATGGACCCCAATCGATCTCTAGTGGTAGGACATAGGAAGGAGCGAAGAAGAAGAAGAAAGGCAGTCACAGACACAAAAACCATGGCTTTACGCACCAAGTCCTACAGCCAAAAGCAAATTGGAACTCAGTGCAAGTCGCAGAGAATTGGTGTAACGTGCGCTGTTCGCCAGTTCTTTTAAGTAAGCAATCAATATATTTACTCCCTGGATAGAATACAATTATGCTGTTGTGACAGTGATACTTCTACTACTCTGTGAAGAAAAATTACTCCTTGGAGTCTGTGATCCCTATCTGGTCAGAGCCTCCCCACCCTTTGGAAGATATTTTTAAAGATAACCAAAAATCATAAAGAACATTTGCAGTGCACCAAAGCCAAGAAATTCAGACACACAATAAAATTCAATGGTGAGTGATTAGCCCAATCTATTTTACTGAGATACTGCCAAGTTATCTGGATGGTTTCAGCAGCATGTGTCACTTCTGCAACCATTACATATAGCAGACAGAGTTTCCAGTGGGTTCAGATGAAATTCAGCTTTTTGCTGAATTTCACTTCATATGGTTTTTAAAGGAAAATCGTGTCTTGTCAGGGTTTCTTTTTGTTTGTTGTTTTGTATTTTTACTGTTCATGCTTACTGAGGTTTCAATGATACAAATGCAAATTTAACTACTTGCAGAGCTCAAGCTAATCAGCAGATAGCAGTCACAAGATACCATTCTGTCTTATTAGCTATGGAGAAGGGAGAAAAGAAAGGAAGGTGGAAGTCATGAGGTATGGACACTGTCTTCCAGTTAGAAGTGAAAAGAAATCATGGTGATGAGACATGTTTTTGCAAACCTACAGTTTAGATAGGATTTTTCTGCAACCCATATATGACAGTAAGGGAAGATGAAAGAAACAGAGAATCTCTTTGTTGGGAATCTCTTTAAGGACTTTCTGAAATCATGGCAAAACCAGCTGAAAGAAATGGTCCGCTTTTTTGACCACTGTAGTTTGTTACAGAGAGATTAATGAGAAGAGTCTGAAGCAGAAGATTAATGTGGTCTATTCTTATAACCTGCTCCACTTCTCATAAATCTCCCATTATTACATATGCACTAAGCAGCATGTTGCTTCACCTTCTCTGAGGCACAAGTCCACCAACAGCTCTCTTTCATTTGCTCCCCTGCACTTCCCAGAGGTCAATACTGCACTTAAATAATCCCTACTCCCCTCCCAATGGATATACTCCTTCCCTACATCAATGCCTCACCACTACTAATGAATAAAGAGGCCAAGAAAAAAAAAATCAGACTCCTGGAAATATCCTTTTTGGATCAACCCTTGATCTGAGCATATATATATTTAAATGCAGTGTGGAAATCAACTGAAATTGTGCAAAATTAATAAGATTTGGATTTTTGCTTCTCTGTCAAAATAAGTTTTGCACCTTGTTTTCTCCTCTTTGTCTTGGGAGAGTTAGACAGCCGGTTCTTCCATTCTTGAGCTCTTGCTCTAAAGAAGTCCATGAGTTAATGTCACAGATGGCCACCAGTACCTCAGCTGTCAAGGGGAATGTTCCCATAAGAGGAAGAGCTGACAGCCCAGGTGGACTTTCATGTGCTACAACTTCAGGAAGCATTGCAATTATAGCCCAAATACAGAGGAGAGCTGACAGCTCTCTAAACACCTCATCGCTGCGTTCCCACAGTGTGCCTGGGAGAAGAAGAAATCATAGCTGTATTTTGATGTTATACAAAGATAAAGAACCAGCTAGATTAAGTGATTTATTTAGGGTCACTCAGAACATCTCTAGTTGAATCAGAAACAGCTTCAATACCTGGAGCCCTGTTCCAGTTAACAGTCGTATCTGCCCAGGTGACAGACTACACTTTCACTCCACAGAATAACAAAATCAGCTCTCCTGAATACACCCTGTTAGAAACGTTGTCCCCTGTAGCAAGATTGCAAGAGATTCACAAGCCGCCTACGTGCACAGAGACCAGAACAACCCTGCCAAATGCTGGCCTAAATTATTCTTGTGTAAAATTCATTGGGTACAAAACAGGAATAGTAGAAAAGGCGGAAGGAGATGAGCTGTTCTTGAAAGTTTTTTCTTATTATGCAAACACAGAGTCCAAAGATTTTCCAGGGAATTGTTGTGTTAAATAGCCACAGTTGTAAATGGTGAATTCATAAATGAATACAAATGTGTAGCTGTCATAACTGGCAGATGACACTTCCTGAAGGATAAGCTTGTACTCTTCCCCAGCGAAGGCAGCATGCAAGAGTTTCATCTCCTGAGATTTCTAATGTACAAATTCTTTGGCAATTCTTCCTAAGGCGGAACTGTTTTTAATTTAGAAGACGTCAACCTACTTGTACTAGTGGGAGAAATTAATAAGCCAAGGATGCAGGTTGGCTGTACTGTAATACTGAGTAGATATGTCTCCATTAATTGCAGGATTGCCTGTGTTCACTTAAAAGCTGTTCTGTCTCAGAGCTTGATCGTGTTGCCTGTGCTCAGATAAAATTCCCTTGAGCTTCTAACACCTCTTCTGCTGCTGACCCCTCAGCAGTGAGTTTGTTTCATGTCTGCACGCTTCACATGTTGAACCATATATTTCTTCTATCTTTATGGCACGGATATGAATATAGATAACCATATGTCCTCTAATACTAAGCTCTATTTCCTCTAATCTGTCCTAGACATTTAAAAAGGCAATTAAAGCAAAGAGAATCTAAAAGCTACATTCAAGTGACTTGGATTGCAAACAGGTCTTTTCTATATTTTCACCTGGTTGTTTCAAGCAGCCCGTACATGGGTTATCACTAAAAACAAACTTTCTCCCCTGACCAGACATGGGCACTTCATGTTGCTTGAATATAACCTTGATATATGAGGCACAGTAAGGGTGTGGAGAAAAGAAAAGAAAAGAAAAGAAAAGAAAAGAAAAGAAAAGAAAAGAAAAGAAAAGAAAAGAAAAGAAAAGAAAAGAAAAGAAAAGAAAAGAAAAGAAAAGAAAAGAAAAGAAAAGAAAAGAAAAGAAAAGAAAAGAAAAGAAAAGAAAAGAAAAGAAAAGAAAAGAAAAGAAAAGAGAAAAGAAAAGAGAGAGGAAAAGTCAACTTTATGACTCTTCTCCACTTGAACTGATCCAAAGGCCTTGTGCAGGAGAGAGGGGACATTTACTGGAGTGATCAATTCACCCTGGTCTAAAGGACAAGATGAAGTGTTTAAGCTTGCAGATATTCTGGCAGATTTACACTGTGTGCATGTACATGGGGATAACCTAAGTCCTTCAGCTTTCTCTATCCACTTCTCTCCATGATTATTCCACCCCAGTAAGCAATCTTTTATCTGCTGGACTGACTTATTTCCCACATTTAGGAACCCTATTCATGCTATTAAGTGAATGATGCTTTCTAAATACCAGACATATATTATGTACAATTAGCTTCCTAAATCTGTTAGGGTAACAAAAACTTGCCAGAACTGATGCTGTGCTCTCCATACCTAACCTATGTAAGTGTTTCTACATGCAATAAAATAAAATAAAAAAACAAAACAAAACAAAACAAAACAAAACAAAAACCAAAACAAAACAAAAAAAAATACAATGAAGAAAGAAAAGAAAAGAAAAGAAGAAGATGATTTCATTCTTCAGTGAAATTCTGAACAGTTCAACACACTTCCTGGCAGTGGGTATTTTTTGCATCGATTGTTTTCTGTTTTATGAGTAGGAATGAAGTCTTTCCTTGGTTAAAAACAGAGAAGATACTAAATTTTGGATGCTGTTGTATTTAAGAACAAAATTCAGAAGGTACACTAACATCAGAAATTCACCAAGAGGTTTTGGTTAGGAGGTGAGCTTCTACTAACTTAAATAGGTTTTGGTTAGGAGGTGAATTTTAATAGGTTTTGGTTAGGAGGTGAGCTTCTACTAACTTAAATAGGTTTTGGTTAGGAGGTGAATTTTAATAGGTTTTGGTTAGGAGGTGAGCTTCTGCTAACTTTAATATTCTTAAGAATAATTTAAACAAATGGAAAATATATTAAGTTGCAATCAGCTATTTTAGTGTTATTAGAGTGCTTGTTTTAACTGAGTTTTAATTGAAATTTATAGTCAGATTTTGATCTTAGGTAACTTAAATACAGTCAGTGAAACCACCCCAGATTCTCACTGACATTAATAAAATAAAGTTTTGCTTTTTGTTGGTTTGTTTTCTGGCCATTGGAAAAAACTCTGCATAAATGCTGGCAGCTTTTTGGGGGAAACAGTGTTATAGCACAACCTTCCACACATTACTAAAAGAAAACCTTTATAGAACTTCCTTATTTATGCTATAAGTTGTCTGAAATGCGTGCAATCAGTACTTTGTGAAAATGAACCATATTCTCTTTAAAAAAAACCAAGGACCAACGTTTCAGGGCTGCAATTATTTGAGCAACAGAGGGAATTTCACACTCCTAAGCAGGAGCTTGCCAATGACTTACAATTATATCCTTTTATAAGCCAAAAGCATAGTGTGGTCTAGTATTTGAAATGACATCAGACCAAGACTTAGATATTTCACTGAATTGTTTATGACCTGGGACAGATACACCTGCTCTCCCTGCCTTTCTCACTTCTCACTCTTTGTATGTCACTCTTTTACAATGGGACATGTTTAGGTAGAGATTTCTTTCTCTATGTACAACACCAAGCACCAAAGAGTTATATCAACAATAAGCAACATCTAGCACACAGTACAAAGGCTGCAAAGTGGTACGTAGATAAACACTGTGGAAAAAATTAATTTGAGATATTTAAGGTTCAGAAAATTTGATGACTCCGTTTAATTGGGTGCATTAAACAAACTATATTCAAGGGATATGCTCCTGGCATGCTGTAAAAGCCTTCTTTCCCCCTTTTTAAAATGAGAAATCTGGTTAATTAAATTTACTTACTAAACAGCTTGTATTACAACAGTAGAAAATGACAGATGTCTTTCATAAAATTAGTCATATTGTGGTAATTTTCTGCTCTCCCCCAAACATTGTGCGATTATGGGCATATTTTCTCCTATTAAAAAGCTATCTGTCATAATTGGTAACGAATTCCACGCAAAAATGTTCTGAAAGAAAAGGTGTTCTGAGTGAAATGTAAAAAAGTTTTTCTGTGACAGATTTTCTCATTGCCACTTTGTTCTGCAGGCTGCTAGCTGCTTGCAGAAAACTGCATAATTTTAAAGGCTTATACTTATAAAGGCCAATCATGTATTAATTCATTTGGTATTCATTGAGAGACCTTTAATCATGATGGATTAATTTATTATAAATGCGGATATAATATGTTATTTCATAATATCACTACTGTAATTTAGCAATTAAACAGTCTGTTATTATTTCAATCACTGCCCAGATCTGTATCATGATACAACGTTTTGCTCCACGGTGAATTTACATTACATATAGGACAATGGATTTTTTTGGAGAGTAAACCTTTGGGGAAGGCAGAAATACTTAAGATAAAACTTGGCTCTGATATTCTGCTTTGTCTCTGAGACGATTCATCTTAAATACTTAGAGCCAGCTAGTCAGAAGCTTGCAGTGATTACAGGTCTGATCCAAAGCTGGCTGCAGTCAATGATGCACTCAGCGTCTTGGACCCTGTCTTGAGTGAGAGGGGTGTAAATACTCAGCAGGAAGATGATGTGAAGAGGGCAAAAATCAGGCAGATGCACCAATTAAATGCAATCTGAGATAACAAGTACAAATGGTCAGATACAAGAAAATTTAACCTGTTTTCTGAAACCTGAGCAAGGCTCTGTGAGTGCTGACCTGTACTGCTGCTCTGCTAGACAGACACATACAGAGTTTTCCAAAGACCTGGGGTGAGGCTGTTTTACCTCCATTCTTGAACTGAATTCTTTCACTATTCTTGTGCCTTCTGATGCTTTCAGCTCAGAAGAAGAAGCACTGCACATTTATGCTGATCCAATTTTACCAACATCAGATGTTCAAATGTTACTGTGACCCACATGGAAAGGCCCCAAGGAGAATCTGAATCAGAAGAATAATTTCCTTATTACAGATGTGCAAACTGTGGTGCTTGGAAAACAGATACCTTGCTTTGGTAAGCGTGAAAAGATAAAAGGTAGAATTTCTGGAAAAGGATGCTCAACAATTTCCCTTTGTTCTAACCACTTGGCTTCATTTCTTTCTCTAGCATGTGCTGTTGTCATGTTGAAATGGACACCATAGAAGCATACAACTACACAAACTGCCACAAACTCTAAAACTTTTCTCTTTTTTTGTGTTTTTCTTGAGAGGGTGGAAAAGGTGGTGGAAGCTGCCAAGTCTGTAGCTCTGACTGGACACTGGAGAACAAATTGATCTGTTGCTTTGAGCTCATTTTTTAACCTCCCTCTATTGACATTTAAGTAACTGATTCTTCTCCATCATTGTTAGCTGTCTCTTTTCCTGCCTGTCAAAAGCCTGCTAAATTAAGATTCACAACCCGGGATAGTTTTCATATGAACCCAAAAGAAGTCAATATGTTTACTTAGATAAATGGTTATTTTACAAGGTAGTGTAAAATGCATAATTTTCTGTGGTATATAAAGCCATGAACCACAATCCATCATGAGTAACTCATTTAATATCTGATGTATCAATGGATGCCTTCTCCTAAGAGCAATCTGAAATAAATGATTCATATTAGGAGATCCAGAAAAATGCTGCACAAAGAGCAAGTGGAGAGATCAGAATCAAAATGATGGTAATGTATCCTCTATCATATGACAAAGATCACAAAATCTTGTTAAACCCTTCAGTTTATCACCCTCCCTTTCCAGGATTCACACCCTCAAAACATTTTCTGCTGCTTTTCCTTTTCACATTTGGACTGGATAACAGAGCTATCTGCAACCGAAGATGAGGAGCATTTTTACAGGCTAACAAATCTACTAGAACCAATGGTTTTAATCTCTCCTTGGCTACAGAATCAAAGCCAAGTTCTCTGCAGGTGCAAATGGGATCTGCTCCACTGCCTTAGGTGGAGTTTCACTCATTTACACCATTAAAGAATTTGGCACTGAGGGTGTTGAGATCAAAAGGTTCCAGTTGGCAAAGAGATGTGCAGAAGAGGATCTGTCTCGGGAAATATTCTGAGAAGACTTAGCTATCCTGTGAAAAGAGAACTTACCTCTCCCCAGAGTAGTCTGGAATTGATAAATCCAAATTATACCAAATATTGGACATCTCTTCTGACCCTGTTTTTTCTAAACTGGACAGTTTGGAAAGCTTGCCAAAACCCTGCAGATGGAACGCACATTGGTGTGTTCCTCTATGTGCATTTTCATTTTATATACATATTTTATGCTTTTATTTTCCCCCGACGTAACACTTACTGGTGGTCTGTATTGTTCATTTAATAAAACCAGGATTGGAACATGTCCTACCATAGCCACTTGCACAAAACATACCGAAAAAAGTATCATTATTAGTAGATGTGTCTGCATTATGCCATTGCTTCATTGCCAGAAGCAATTTCACTTAATTTGGAGTTCCTGCATATGAAACAAAGCCTTTGCCATTATTGTTTCAAAAACAGCTAAGAAAGATCTGTTAACTTCTTAATAATAATTTTGGGAAATACAGGAAGCGGTGAAATATCAAGATTCATTTAGAAAAATTATCAAATCTAACACTTTAAGTGAGTAGAAAAACACAACCCCCACTCCCTTCCCCCCTCTTGCTCTGGTAAATGTATGCAGCTGACTTTTCCAAAAGGACAACATCAGTATATTTACACTTTTATGTCTTTGGATGCTTGTTCAGAATCCAATTTGCTCCTGGACAAGGGCATATTGATGAGTACCTGGAGTGTTTATTTGGATGGACGTGCTTGGTCTGAAAGCCAGCTCCACTCCAGCAGCCCTCATCCATTCTCAGTAGCTCAGTATCAACGATATGCCTTCTTTCCTCTAAGGAAGGCATAATTCTTGCCTCTGCCCACACTCTTTCAGGTAGCAGGAGGATTCTGCCCCAGGCTGGATCAGTTATTTGTCCAAGTCACTGTCCTGTGTCCATCAGTGGCCCACAGTGGATGCCTTGAGCAGGATGTAAGAGCAAACCAAGCTTACAGTACTTTCCCATCATCCAAAGCTGCCTGGTTCAGGGATATTATGTAAATATATCAACACATTGAATTATTATTACACAGTTTAGGTATATACTTTTATATTTGAAAACATCCCACTTAATTTGTTCAACACTACTAGCAATTATCCCCATCTCTGCTTTTCAGGTCCCCTCTGACAGGGTTGGTAAAGTATGAAACTGCACCTGGTTGAAGTTTGAGTCTGTGAGTGCTCTGGGGAGTACTATCCCTTTGATCTGTGTTTTTATTTGTTACGTCTATACAGAAAAAATCTAGACCAAGGACATGGCTTAAATACCATTGCCTGACCACTCACAGACCTTTAGTCTATAGTCTGTTCCCTTGCAGAGCTTTGGGTTGTGCCAAATAACACTCTCCAAAAGGCTCAGGAGTTTGGGATGGGGGACAGCAGGTGCCACAGAAAGGTTAGGTGTTGACAATTCTGCCTGGGGCTGGAGGAGTGTGTGTGGATGAACATGAGCTGCACAGGTCAGCAACTACAGGGTGCTCCTTGGTCCTTTTATTCCTCGTACTGACAGAACCCTAGAGACTTGTCCACAACATATTCGCCATGCAGCAACATGAGCCACTATCCCCAGGACTTTCCAAACCAGCTTTATCACCTTCTTAAGAACAAATTTCCTCAGTCTGGAAAATTAATTTTAAGACAATGAATGAAGCTTCATAAAGAAATTTGGAGGCATGGAGGATCTTTCAAGATGTTCCCCAAAGTAGTTTTTCAGCATGTGAAAATTAGTTCCCTTTGAAGTGTTTCCTGTCCTGCTTCAATGTCATTTATTCTGTCCTAATGTATTTTGTGAAAGTTAAGCAGGGAAATACATTTATATAAGACAAACCACTGGTAAGGGTCATAGACTTCCATTTTTATTTTAATAAAATCTTTGAAGACTAACTCATACAATTTGTGAATCATGAGAAAGACTTGCCAGAGGTTTTTAATAGTTTGAGGTATGAAGCTGATTGGAAATTAAAGAAAAAATAACTGCTTCTGTATGCTCACTCTTGTATTCAACCAAAGATAAGTAGTTACACCACAGAAGTACATTCTTCTACTGATGAGGGAGAAGAACATGGAGAAAATTAAACTATCAAAATGTTTTTCTGGTTTATGGTGCTCGGATTGTCTTCATATACAGAAGGGGTTGATTATCCTTGTCTAAATTATACAGATTTTTCTTAGATAAACACATCAACTGATGATATTTTTATCTCTTTGCAAAAGGAGGTAGCTGTGCAATAGACTAGGAAATGTCCTGAAAGGCAAGAAAAATGTATCTGAAGAGAAGGAGTACAAGGATAAAGTATTGCCTTCCAGAAAATCACTTTATTGGCTTATTTGAAATCAGAATTTTCAATTCTGCTGCAAAGAAGCAGCAGGGACCATTGTATGTCAGCAGCTAAAACTGGGGAATGTTTAATACAGAGGCACAGTATAAAGCACGGTAGATATGCAATGCTCATATTCTTTATTATGTCTGTTAACTACCTGTCTGCACAAAACTTTGAAGTACTGCATCCTTATAAGCAAGTTTTAAACCAAACCAGAATGTTTTGCTGCAAGAATGCAGTTAACCTGTACTACAGCCTTACAGAACATGGCTATCACTAGTGTAGGAATTCCTGGCTGAAATGATTTTGTCTGTGTGGTGCTAAAAAGTTGTACGTGTTGGATCAGTAACTTCTATCATCCCTAAAGATTAGTTTGGCTCTAGAGACTATTATTTGCCATTCTGGGGCAAATCAAGGGATCACTCTGATTTATATCAGCAGAAGGTCTGGCATGCTTATGTGAGTGGAACTGAAGTTGTTCTCAAGAAAACTGAAAATGAGCACTAATGTAAAAAGCTCTACATTTTACTGTAGTTCTGTTGTGGGTATAAATATGCTTGTGTGCCCAAAACAAGATAGCTGCTGCGTTTATTAAAGTGTGCCTTTTTTTCTTGTGTTTATTCATAATTAATTTACTAATAAAGATTTCAGCTGTGGTGGAGTCTTTATCCTACCATAACAGGAGCTCCTGGCTTCATAACTTCACTGGAGCAACCCACATGATGAATATGAGCTGAAGAATAGAAGCCAGATCCTTCTAGGCTCTGTATATTTGTGCTTGCCAGAAAAATTATGGCCAGTCAAAGGAGCAGGAGATGGAAAGTAGCCACCCCTGCTTTGGCACTTTTCAAAGTCTACTGAGGCCACTGTGCAAGCCTTTATACTTGGACCTACATAAGTACCTTCTGAAGCTGGATACTGGGATTGGGGGGCAGCAGGGACTGCTTATTTATGAGTTACTTAGCAGTTCCTGATGCAGCAGTTGCCATAAGGCACAGCCTCAATGCAGCTTATTCATACTTCTGGCAAAAGTTATCCTCCTGGGAAGCTGTGTTACTGGCCAGAATACAAGCATACTTTTCTGCTTCTCTCACAGAGTATGAGTATATTCACTCTGGGGGCAGTTTTAGCATTTGGCCCTGTGCCTGGACATCATTACTGTTGGGCACTTGCACTGCACACAGCCATGCTGACCAAAGCCTGTCCTGAAAAGATTACATTCTCCCAAACCAATATTTTCAATTTGGCCCTCATGCTTTTGACAGCAGGAAACTTTTGGAAACACCATAAGCTGTGTTTGCTATAAACAGCATTACCTGAAAAAATCCTGTTGAATATCAAGAGGTTTCATGAAAGCAAGAGGATGCAGAGATGCAGTCTCCTCTAGTGAGATGGGATGAGCTGAAGTGAAGCATTTAAACAATATGTGCTTCACATGGCACAAAAGCTCAAACTGCTTTTAAGCAGCTTTTCTAAGAGAGCACCTGGTTAAAGAGTTTGGGGCAAACAACCAGAACTTGTTTAAATACAGAGAAGAATATTTTCCTGCTTATACAGAAGCTTTGTTTTTTATAAATTTAAAAATATCATTCTACTTAGAAATGGGACTGACAACAGGCACCACATGTGAGTGTACCCTGAATCGAAAAGGGGAGGGAGCCTTGAGTTTCAAGCTGCAAGTATTCCTATTCATGTCACAACTGCAGTAAAGTGTTTTTCTATATCTGTATAAAGCATAAAGCAGCTAAAAAAAAAGAAAAAATTGGTACAAATCTGAATATCACTGCATTTATGGCATCTCATGGTGTTGGATTTCCAGAAACTGTACTTGTTAGTTTTCTTGGCAGAGGCTACTGACTGGAAAAAAAAAAAAAAAACAACACCGTGATGATACTCCAACAACAAAACATTTTCTTACTTGCTGAGCTTAAAACATTTCTGTGGTTGCAGTGGCTTCTATGGGACTATTCACATACCATAATCTTAAGCACATAATTAAGGGCTTTACTGGATCAGTGCCTGAAAAACCAGTGCTGGTTTCTATTGAATGCACATTATGTTAGGGACCATTTGTAAGCTCATTAAAATGAACAGAAAGGATCCAGCAGATGCTGGACCAAGCCTTGTCTCGGGACTTTCATCAGAGAAACAACGTTGTCTCTTGTTTACACTTTCACAGGTCACTGAGTTCCCAGACTTTGAGTCATTGATTACATCGTATTATCAATTAAGTTAGAGATTTGCCATCAACTTAAATGGGTAAAGGACATGAGGAAATAAACAGCAGAAGCATGTTCAATTTGTGATTCTGGGTATTGGGTACTTAAACACAAACAGAAAAGCAGTCATGCTCATGAATTCATGGACACAGAATAGTCTCTGCTTTAGTGCACTGTGTGTGCCATGCAATGTGTTTGGGAATGTACATTGCATTTCTTTGGAACATCATTGGACTTTTACCCTTCCTCCCCTTCCCTCAATGCCCAGACTAATAAATCCTCCATTTGTCTCACCTGTAGCTACAATAAAGCTGCACTCAACGGTATTAACATCTGCCATGGTCATTCTTCTGGGGTGAGAAAGACAGAACATTTTCATTGCTCGTTCATTTGTGAACACTAGTTAAGTAAAGCTGTCACTTGTGTCCAATTATGGGTGAGTATTTTACAGCACAGTCTCCTTCCTAAAGCTAAACTGACATGGCCAAGCCCCATTTTATAGGCATTCTTAAATTCTTCCAAACCATATTTAAAATCCTTATGCTCAGAGATGGCAGGTGCCATGTGTTTTCACAGCTACATTAACAAATGCAATTTTGTGGCAACTTGACCACGCCAGTGAAGCAGTAAATTTCTGTAATCTCTGTGGTTAAGAATTTCACACAGGACTTTTCTGGGAATATGTAAAGCCCATTAGTACAGGAGCATGATGAAGATAAAATTAAAATACCTTTACAGTAAAAGCCAAAAAAAAGAGTGAAGTCTGGGGATTTCTTTTTTTTTTTTTCTTTTTTTTTGTTGCTAGAGCAATGAAACATATCAGAGGCAAATGCTGAAAGAGAGGAAAAGAAGCTTCACTGAGTTCACCCAACCTACTCTTCTTTTCAAATGACTGCCACCAATTTAGGTGAGAAGAGGTAATTTGGCTTACACAAACGCTAACACAGGCTTATCCTAGAGCATAACTGGGATGCAAAACTTTATAAATATCTTTTCCAAACCCTTGCTCCCTGTTACAGTGTACATATTGTCCTTACAAATGTTTTTGCAGGCTTAGGGAGATGATAGCCAAAACCTCCCTAGTCCCTAACATGGGCAGGGTGCGATGGTTTATCTTCAGTGCAGCTGTTTCACTCATGGAACCTGCATTTTCCAGCATGAGCTCTGCTGTTGGAACTGAGACACCTTGGTGATACTCAGGGCTTCCCAAGACCCCTCAATTCCAGCACCTCAGCCACCATGAGGGTTGGGAGTATGTTCTCTCAGAACCAGAGGGTCTGTGCAGCATCACTGGATCATTGAATCAACCTGCTTTGGAAAGCGATCTATGCTGAAAAATGGGACTGATACCACTTTCCATTCTCCTGTACTCTTCACCAAACTCCTCAGGACTCCACAATGAGTGTGAGGGATACCACTGCCAGAGGACAGTTTTATACACCAAGATAGAGCCAGGACTGGGTTTCTGGTCTCCAACAGATCCTGAGACAGATGTTAGATTTTGCAAGAGAGTATCTCAATTACCAGCAGGAAGTAGATGAAAAACAGCAGTTGAATCCTGCACAAATTCGTACACTATTTTTTTCTGACCTGTAAGTCATTTCAGTAGATATTTCCCAGATTTCCTATAAAATCATGTGAGCTATAGATTTTTTTTTTTTTCTTTAAAAAAGAAAGATGTGATTCCAGCATAACCACCTCACTCCAGGGACTGGATCTTTTGGAAAGTAAGGGAAACAAACTGCTCAAAATGCAATACTAGTCAGAGAGGGAATAGCATTATGGATTGCCCACAGACTTCTTCAGCAGGTTTTACCACAGGGTTTGGGCAAAACTCATAAAGAGCACAGATCAAACAAGAAAACATCTTTGAATGCTTATAGTTTGTTGTGAGACAGAAGTACCCTGAAAGATACACTTAGCAGCTCACTCAATCTCTTAAGACTTCACACAAGCACGCAAGATTGGGGAGATCAGATCACAGGCTTCTGCATACTGTGTGGCTGCACTGAAACCAAAAAGGCTATTCACAGAGTGGCCCTTTGAAGTCAGTGGACTTTTGTCATTGATTTTGAGAGGCCCAGGATTTCATTCACAGTGTGTAAGGTTAAGCATGTGTGTAAGTCCTTGCAGGATCAAAGCTTAAATGTGTAAACCTGTTCAGCAAGAGTAGCCAGGTTTTAATGTCCTGTGAATGTGGTCTCTTGCTTTGTGACACTGGATAGGCAGCCTTTGCTCTTCACTGGAGTGCGAAAGCTTGGTTTAGTATGTCTTTCACAATTGCTGGGGACTTAGGGCACAGAAAAAGAAAGATGTTGGTAGAGTTGCAAGCTGCTTGCTAGTGGAGTGCCTATGGAAAACATCGACTGCATCAGATTGATTAAGAACAACTATTAATCTATACTCCTGTCCCTTGTTATCCAAAATGCAGGCAATGGGCCTTCTGGATTGCTCACTGTGTTAGTGGCTGGTACAGTATATCTACATCAATCACTGAAACCAGCAAATGTGTAAGAGACCCCATCCTGTGTTCAGAGCTCCTTATTACCTGAGCAGTTCTGCACAGTAAAACATTTTCTGCTGGCTTCAAAATCCTGCCACTCCCCTTGTCTGAATAAAGACTATTTCTGCAAAACATTGCAGAGCTCAGGTTCAGCATAGAACTACCTCAACCATGTGTGATGATCATAAAAATAGTAGGGTTGGAAAAGACCTCCACCATCATAAAGTCCAACCTACCTCAACTGAATACCACCATGCCCACTAAACCATATTGTGGAATGGGTCAACAACTGAGTGGATGATCAACCATTTTATGCTTAAACAAATGATAAAATCCAGTTTCTCTGACTTCAACCAAACCTGCACTTAATCTTTAAGAAGATGAAGCAAAGAGAGAAATTAATCCTACGGGAGATCATGTTTGTCTGCTGGTAGAGTGTGTCCACAGTGTTGAATGTCTTACCTGTCTAGTGGGGTTTTATGTGTCCAACAGCCATATGGTGTATTTATATACATACTAATATACATTTATGTGCTGACACATTTACTTTTTAAATTAATCAGATTTTTCTTGAGTCTAAACCTGACTGTGATGCTAGTTATGGTGATTCTCAGGTGTCCCTTCCTCTAGACCTTATGAGCAAGGCTGCTCTGACACTTATTCTCTTGGACCCTTTTTAACCCTCTGTTCAGGTGGGCTGAACAGCACCACTCACAGTCCTTCATGCCCCAAACCATGGACCTAGGCATGAAAACAAACACCTGTGGCCAAGCACAGGGCCAAGAGGACAAAACAAGCTCCTCCAAGGATGGCCAGGTGGGATGCAGGTGTGAAGCACATTTGAGAGATGGGGATTGCACTGCAGAATATGCTTTTTGCACTCTAAATGCAGGTTTAGTTGTAAAAATTTAGAAAGTCAAATTATCTGTCTGAAAGCTTTCAAATGCATGAAGCTTCCTCTGGATAAGGGAATTTACATCAGGAACATCAGCTTATTATAATATTGGTGCCTAAATTAGGTAGACTTCACCATACTCATGGAGTTTCCTGACTTTTAGATTTTTTGTTGCATTGCAGCATAACTTAAGTGCCATTGGTCTACTAGAGCAGAACAAATAAACCAATCACAGCACCTCCTTTCACTAGATCAGTTCAGCCTAATAAAATTAACCATGAGGAACAAGATAAATTGGATGTTAAACACATTGCCTGGCAAACTTGTGACAGTTTCCCCCCAGCAGCCCTGGAGGACTAACAATATATATGAGTGACATTATGTCAGTGATATGTGTGTGTGCCTATGCAATCCAGTCCTAACTGCACCAGGATTAGCCTTGCTTTAAGCCCACTGCCAGGTATATGAGGCTTGGTAAGTCAATAATACTGACTTTTTTCCAAGGTATGTAATTTACAGAGTCTTAAGTCCTCTGTCCTCATGAAGTATTTACAAGAGATGTCTCAATTAAACAATGCAACAGTATGGTTATTTGAGAAAATTTGAGGAGGACAGAGGATTAAACAGTCTGAGTTTTGAATGCTATGTCCTTCAGTGGGATTAAAAAAAAAAAAATGTTTAAAATAGTTCAGAAAAATCACGCCCTGAAAGCACCTGATTGCTTTCTCTGACTGTAATGGGAGCCAGGGGTGGCTCACTCAGAGGTAGGGGTCTACACTAAATGTATCTAAATCTGGATGAGATGAATCCTACCTCTGCTGCCCAAATGCCATGGGCAGAGAACATCACCTATGTGGGTAACACAGAGGCAGATGGAGCTTCCAGACTGAGAAAGCAAATTTTAAAAAATATATTCAGGGTTTTTTTTGCTCCCACCTTGTTACCATCCCCAAGGAAGGTGACAATACATGTCTTTAACAGTGTGAGTAGGAAAGATGTGGCTCCAAGAGCTCTCAAAGCAGACCTGGGCAGGAGCTGAGTTATCAGCATCCACAGGCCACAGGACACAAATAGCAACGAAAGGAAGAGTTTGGGTGATGATGATCATAGTCTAGAAATGAGCTCTCTGGGCCTCTAGTCCTTTTTTCACTTTCTTTCCTTCTTGCTAATATTGTACTGTTTACTTTAATAGATTATTTATTTATATTCTTAATTTATATGTAATGATCTGAAAAATACTGTGAACTCTATTGCCTTTGGAGTGATGAGAGTCATTAGGAGGTATTAGATTATTTGTAGGGTTCTCTACACCCTACACAGGGTTAGGAACCCCAGGGAGCCTGCAGTGAACCATGCTCAGGTCACAAGGAGATGAAGAACATGTGACTTGCTGTCAGACCTGTGGGAGAAATGTGTCTTGGCAAGTGTTAGCCCAATATGTTATCAATCAGCTAGTGGGGGAGGACCGGAGACTTCAGGTCACTCTGAGCCCATGTAGAGTGTTCTTGCAAGAGTGGTTCTTGCTGAAAGAGGACCATGGCTAACATGTTAAATCAAATGGAAACACAGCAAGCCCCTTACAATGACATAAATAATTTGCAGTTAGAAGAGAAATGTAAGAGTCTTTTATAACTAGAATGAAACAAAATAATCCACAGAGGTTAAAATCTAAGAATTTTGCCAAGACACCATCATACTTGAATTGAGTTGACCAGAAATGTAATGTTAATAAATAATCCTGCTCAGGAAAAGGGGTACTATGACGTATCCTTTAGTACTTCTTCAGAGTCCTGAGAAAAATCTGGGAATCTGTCTTCTCTCAGGAGAAGGCAACTGATGAAATTCCATCATTATTGTCCATGACAAGGCTGTGATTTACCTTAATTTTACCTGCTGTGTGCAACTCAGACTTGCAGTGACTTTATATGGAATGTTAGAGATGTGGAAGAAATACAGAATTATGCCAGCTTTTTGCTGTAAAGGAAATTCATAGTTATGTTATCAAAGTTTCTAATTATAAAATTTCTTTAATATTTTATTAGCAGGAGGGGAGGGAAGATGCCAAAACTTATGGTATTTCACAAGTATGATTATGGGTTGATTTCTGATTGGTTGACAGGACCCTAATAATAAACCTCATAATTTTATACTACATTCCTCCAGTGATGATAGAAATTCTTTGTGCATAATAGCACCATTTCTATTCAGGAATCTTGTTAAGAGTTGTAAACTCAGATTATCATTTTTATTAGCCTAGTGTTTTCTTATTTCTCTGTTACTGACAGGAAATTACAGCAAGTTTTCTGGCTTGCTTTTCTTTTTTGTTACAATGAAAGCAGTTGCATTCAGCTAGAGATTTCCAAGCACTGAATAGAGGACAGTATTGCTGGAAGACAACGGCAATTTAAAGTGCACAGATTAATTAAAAATAAATATATTTAAAGACTAAATTCAAAGAAGATGTAGACTGGTAGGTTGGGTGAGGTGTTTTTTTTTTTTTTAAAGGTACAGATATTGGCTTTTTTGTATTTTAAGACATTAGGAACAGATTCTTACCACAAAGCTCAGCATCTAAACCTGGCTGAATTATGTTTTCATATTGCCTCATAACAGTAACTTTGACATCACCTCTGTGAACTAAGAGCCCTGGCTGTACTCAGGCTCTCCTCCATGCAGCCTCACCCATGGTTGAGGTGCCATGGACAGTGGGAACCAACCACCATGGACTTCTCATGACTTTGGGTGATCAGGAAGCTCAGATGAGAGCTTTGGTAGTTGTTTCACCCCATTAGGTCACTTGAGCATTGTAAAAGCACTGTTTCTAGGAGAATGTGAGACTATAAATGCATAATTTACCGACAACAGCCTACAGTTTATTCATATTACATCAGATACGCTTCTAACTGTCAGTTGATACTGAGTGAATAAAAACTTATTTCCATAACAAGAACACCGAATTCAACCCTTTTCTTCTCTGGTTATAAATGGATGCAAGTTTAGGATTACAAGGGACAAAGCCTAATTTTCTGGGCCTTGCAGACCTTGGTGTTGGGGTGGGGGAAGGCAAATTGTCAGGGCGAAAGAAAGATATGGGAGCTACAACAACCTTATTTCACAAGACACTAGCATTTTCTGCACAAACAAAGTAAACCTTCAGGAAAGTATTGCAATGCTCAAAACTGATTCTGAAATAGGGAGTGATGAACTTCTGCAAGTGCAGCGCCCTTAACCCTCTGGCCTAACAAAGTTACTGTGAAAAAATGTGATTTTCCATATGGCACTGGCACATCCTCTCCTCCTCTCCAGAGACCTGGATAGGACTCTGAGTTTAATCCGACTGCTCCTCATCTCCAATCTCCTGGCACAATTTCTATCATGATATCACATTATGCATTTGGCAAAACAGACCTTTGAGTCTGGAACGTCTGACATATCAATATGCAGATTATTAGTATCAAGACACCTTTAAAAAAAAAAAAAAAAAAAAAAAAAAAAAAAAAAAAAAAAAAAAAAAAAAAAAAAAAAAAAAAAAGAAAAAGAGCTTCCAAGGAGTTAGAGGACAACATCATGCTGGTTTTCTAACTCAAATTTCTCCTAAAAATCCCATCCTGTGTTAAAAAGTTTTCATCAGCATGACCACAAACCTGTGAAAAACTGAGAGTAAGAGTAGTGTTTATTCTATATAGTACAGTAAAAGCTACATGGTCCAGTTGAAAGTGCAACAAGAATTAACTGTATCTGGGAAAAAAGAGAGAGTTTAGCAATTGTAAGATCCAGTCCTGCCCAGTACTCAGCAATTTCCTCTTAAATACAGGACAAGCTCAGCCTTCCAGTTGATTTCAGAAGGAGTTTTAGCATTTAATACTTGGCAGAATTGCATTCAGAAAGCCTGAGAAAAACACATCACCCTATAAGTTTTGTAAGCTTAGACACAAAACAAAAGCAAACCACATCTCATTTACTAAAAAAACCATAAAATTATAATGTGTTAGTATTAGAAAAGGACTAGAAAGAAGACCTTGGAAATCAGGGGACTTGCAAGTCAGGAATGCAATGTATATAATACAGAACTGATTGTATCTGGCAGGCTTGTATTCACAGGAAACGATCCACAGCATCAAACTCTTTCTTTACAAAAGCAACGCTTGGTATTTCATCTCAAACTTTGTCAGCTTCTTGCAATTAGCTACCACAATGGTATGACAAGGTATGAAGTGGAACATCCCTTCCCCCCTTCTCTGGAAGAAAAATGCAAGGGACAGCAAGAACTTTACCCAGCACTGGACAACAATAAATCCTGGATACACTGACCCCACCTGATGCAAGCGGAAAAATACTTATTTATTTTTAAAAAAAGTTTCAGTGTTGCACTTCCCCACCTAGTAAACAGCAGAACAGGCAGGATGATACCCAAGACCATCTCCTCCACCCCCATCTCCACCCCCCTGTCTTATCAATGGCTCAGGCAGCATTCAGAGGGAAAAAAAAAAACACACACACAAACCCCCCAACTCAAGTATCTGTTCTGATAGGAGCATGGAACAGTAACCAAAAAACAATCAAGTCCTCATTGTCATAGTGCGACAATCACAGCATCGTTTCTGTTGAGCAAATAGTCAATTTATAGAGAGAAAAGCATCGTGAGGACAGGCACGAAAGCTGTTATTACCCATTTTAAGTAATAGGAGAAGGTCACATATCAAGCCGTTACACCTTTTCATTACATCCTAACCCTCCACAGCAGGGGAACCACACTTATGACTGTGTTAGATATACAAAAGCTTTCAGCTCCAAAAAAGGAAAAGATGAAGAAAGGAAAAAAAAAAATAAATTAAATTCATCTTACCAGCACGTTACAGCACCAACTTGCTTGAAGGAACGTTGCCTTTACAGGTTTCTCTTTTAATTATCCTAGAAGCAGAAGGGGGAAAAAAAAAGAAGACGACGAAGCAGGGTTGTTAAATTAGTGTGTGCTCGAATCTTTTCAGTTTGTCGCAGAGTAGAAAAATAAAAAAAAAAAAAAGGAAAAAAAAAAAGAAAGGGCACTCAAAGAAAGAAAAAAATGCAAAAGAAAGCTCAGTAATTTAAATTTGCTGTCAGTTCAGGCAGCATCGCTCTGTCCCGCCCCTCTTCCCACTGGGTTCTACTACCTGCAGGGCTGCAACTGACAGCTACTGTGCAAACAAAAAAAAAGGCAAAAAGCATGCTGGGACCATGCTGTCTGCTGTCTGAGTCTCTCTCCACTTCTGATGACTGAAAATCATTAGTGAAAAGGTTCTGTTGTTGTTTGCTGAGATTTTTAAGTTAGATTCTTTGCATGAAATTTAATTTATTTTTAATTGATGCGGCGTGGCACGTGACAAACTGGTGGTTGTATTTCTCAGCTCTCCTCAGGATGGAAGCTAGCCTGAACAGACTGATTTTAAGAGTATGGTATATGGACAATATAGAGACATTTACTGTATTGCACTTTGCAGGGATGCAGACAACGCTCCCTGTAACACCTTGTACAAAAATTCTTGTTCGAACGGAAAGTCAGGAAAACATTTCAACAGGGAGCAGCTAAAACTCTGGCACTCAAACAAGTTACCAGCATTGTTTTGCTCAGCTTTTAAGTTTTCTTTCTAAACTTTTTCAAATCATTTTTGAGAACAAAAAGTAACAGAAATCAGAGGCATAATGAGCAACCAGCACAACACTTGTGTGAAAAGGACAAAGTAATAATCCCAGTACATAAAAAGCTGGTTTTAACCAGATGTTTGAAACCACTTTAGACAGTCTGTGATAGTGACTAGTAGCAGACTGCATACATCATATGAGTGTGAAATATTTGATGAAAACTAACAAGAAAAACAAGTACAAAAGCTATAAACGCCTTTTTTTTAATAGTTATTTTAATTGTTGCTAACAGGCTTGTAGCGACAGGGCTAAAACCATCCTCTCAAATAAAAGATAAGCAAAACATACAACTTCTAAATATAAATGTATTCATCAAAATATGGTTCCTGCCTAATTATAAAATAAAATTAAAAGAGTGAAATGATGCTTTTCCTTAATACTTTAGTAGTAATTGCTTGGATCATGTCACAGTAAATATGCAACATTTGTATTCAGTTATTGCTCTACTTACGTGTGTAACCATAAAATAAAAAAGCTGAAATGTTTAAACTTAATTGAATTAATCTCAGTTTTACTCGCAGTTTTCACTGGAAGAGACACCTGCCTGCTGAACACGCCTACCATAGGCAATTGTCTTATAAATAGATTTTTTTAAAACCCTGCAAAAACTAGTTGCTACTGTGCCTGCATCCCTTCTCCAGCCTGTAATTGTCAAAGTAGATCTGACAAGGTGATTGTTATGACCAGGAGTTGAACAACTGGGCTCAGCGTGTAGGGTCTGTCCTACAGCCCTCCAAGGCTCCTGCTCACAAACATCCAGCCACGATAAATTAGTACCACAGTCAAATTTAATGTTGTTTTTTTTCTCTTTTAAAGCCTCCAGATGCTTTTAACAGGGAATGACCTGAAGTAATTTCCACTGTTGGCAGAAATCTTCCACCATTCCAGATATGAAGAATAAGTTATCATGGCTGAGAACCTTCTCTTTGTAAAGTTCACCAGGATCTCTTGGCAGACTTGGGTTGTCTACAAAAATTTTTTCCATCCCCTTTGGATTCAGTATCAGTATAGAAGAATAAGACAGAATAGAGATTTATCTTCAAAATGGAAATACAAATACATAAGGACAGTGAATGTAATTCAGAAGAGGTGCAACAGTAGATTCTGCAAGTAGTCACAGCAATAGTGCAGCTTTTTTTCCATTATAATTTGAACTAATTTTCACCTGTGTGGCATTAAAGCCCTATTTTTGTGGTTGTAAACTGTTTTCATCCAAGTTCAGTGTCTCCTGGTTCCCTGTCCTTTGTTTCAACCACAAAACATTTCTTCTTTTTATTCCTTGTTAAAAAATAAAAAAGGCAAAAGGTTAAAAAAAAAGTGTTCTTGACAATTTGACAGCATTTAATCCTTATTTTGGCATCTTCATGCACATGTACACACACACATGATCAATTTCAAAATTCCATTAAATCCAACTAACTTATTATCCATCTATATCTCCTTGCAAAATTCAGGGGAGGACTGTTTTTAATGCACTTGGCATTTTAAGCAAGGCACTCAGACCTTCAAAAGATAAATAATTGAACTTTGCCTTTAAAGGAATACAGTAGTGCACTAAATAACAAAAAACTGAAAAATCTGGATTTAGCAGGGAGATGCCTTCAAGGGTAAAATCTGACTAACTGGTTGAGAAAATGCATAAAAACTCATAAAATCAAACATTTATAGAAACACCTTACTTGTGCTATTAAGTTGAAATAAGAATAGTGGTAAAATAAGCTGTTCATATCAACATTTTCTCCTATAGTGTAGGACATGAGACAACACAAGAACAAATGTTGAGGTGTTTAGAAGCTGGTGGAAGTCTCATTCATTTTAGGGTTTTAGTGATACTGTATGTTAACATTAGCCACTTAATATTTCTGTTAATATCTAATTTAGATTAAGGGTCACAGGATTTGGACTGGAAAAGTAAGTTAGATATTATGGAGAAAAACAGGTACCCAGAGGACACAATTCACAGAACCTGGAGTAGTTTGGGTTGAATGGAAAAGATAAATTATTTTTCACTTTTGGTTCTATAGTCAGTTTTTAATGAATCATTTATGTTAGAGAAGCAGTAATTAACAGAAATTTACTGCTATATAATGCAATAGAAAGTATCTAATTAACCTTTGTATCCTCTACAAAACACTATTGAATTAAGCATTTTCTGGTGTTGTTTTAGTAAGGAACTTTTTTGCCTTTAACTTCAGTGGAGTTATTGACTGGCTTGTTTTTATTTTGTTTTGTCCTTGTTGTTGCTTGTTTTTTTCTTTTTTTTCCCACAAATTTTGATGTCATTGATCATCAAAGATTAGCTCCTAAAAACACAGAAACCATTTTGTTAATTTCACTTACTTAAAAAACCCAACCTCCAAAATGAAACCTTTGAAAATCTTTTTGCACTATGTCTAAAAGGACTCTGCTATACTGTGATGGGAAAAGGGTTGAAGCGGAGTTTTAGTACGAGATTAATTCCAGTATTAAAAACAAGACTTGTAAACTTGGCAAATACCAAACAAGACCCGAAAGATCCCTTTCCTCCTCTCGTAAAATCTTTCTTTGTAGCTAGATCTATGTAAGTGGCCTCGCTTCAAATAAATAAACCCCTGTGTCTTCCTGCTCACTCAGCTCTCTTGAAACCCTTCACCTCCGTAAAGGGAATTTAGAGAAGGTGTGAATTATACAGCCAAGAGAGATAAATGTAATTTCATGTAAACTCTGTTGTTAAAGGGAGACTTGGGAATAAACCTGGGCCATACAGCCAGCTAGGACTTTCAACTTGGGGTAGTTGCACTTCTTAAGATTTAAAACATGTATTAATTATGGCAAAGTAATACCCAGCCTTTGCCAACTTCATGTACCGTATTTCCTTGTGTACAAGCTAAGTCTTCTCTCACACTAATTGCTTTCTCTGCAGCTTTAAATTGAGGGTGGTTTTCTCATACATTTAATTGCTTTCCTCTGCAGATCGCAAGGAACAGGTAGTTGAAGGTGTCTTCTAAAAAAGGATATACTGTGATTAAAAGCTCTTTTCAAGAGAGCTTTTCTGTACAGCACCTGCTGTTAATGGAGTACTTTGTGTACAGTTCTGTGGGGTCTTTGAATCCAGTGCATTATTTCAGAAGTAGTGTGTTGTTGGAGGATTTCTACATCTGATGTGGTGACCTATATATGTTAATTACTGATGCTAGGGAGAAAAAAAGGAGACTTCTCCCTTCCCTCAGATAATTCCAGCTTACAAACGTGGTTTGGTAAAGTGGAAACTAAGGTTTCCAACTTTTGATTGCCTTGTGGATAGCAATAACTCAATTTTATCTTTTTTTCCCAGCTGAAAAAGCCAGCTTGCTACAATTTCCATTAAACGATCATAATTTTATAGCATGTAGGTTTGCTTACCAAAATTTCTTCCCAAGGAAGAAAAAATTCTGCAGTTTATGTGATTTAATAAATGACAGTTACACATCTTAGTCCTTCCCTGTTGCCTTGCCTGTGGTTGAATTCATTTTTCATACTTGTGTTTCTGTCCCCTCGGTACATCCTGTTGTCTTGCAATCAATGGTGGCTGACTTAAAAAAAAAATCTCTATGGAATTTAGTTCTTTGATAAATTAATCCATCCTTGTATGTTAGCCTTCCAAATGCTAGTTTCTTAATAATAGTTTGTGGTGTGAAAGCAAAGCTCTAAGATGAGAAAGACAGACAGATGCTGTGTATAAATTCTCACTCTTTTCACGGGAGAAATAATATGGAAGTTAAAGGGGCCAACTTATTCATAATGTGTTTTGGGGTTTGCTTTGATATTTGGTTCCATTCAATGGGTGGTAAATGATGGTTCAATGGAAATAATAGTTAAGCAGAGAAAGAAAATTGCTCAGCAATTTTGTAATGTTGCAATAACAACCTTGGCTCCAAGGTGAAAGGGGATGTTTTCCATGGTCGTTCAAATAGGAACAGGAGAGGAGATAACCACACTCTCATTACCAGCATTAACTTCAGGTGTTCATAACTGACTCTTGTTTTTTTTGCTTAACAACCTCAGAGCAGAAAGGGACTTACTAAATGGCTCAGGATTTATTTGGATATTTCTCATGGCTATAGACTGGGTTAAAAAATTATAAAAGGCATCAACTATGGCCACATTGAGATGGTCAACACCAAAACTTTACAGGAGGTACTCATGTTTAGGAAATGCCACAATAAATCAGAGAGGAATAGGCCTTTAACGGAGGTCATTGCAAATGCATATTTTTTTTTTTTTTTCTGATACATATCTCCATACATCTCCAGCATGTTCTCCCTGGTTTAAAAACTTCCAGACTCATTCAAGTGTATTTTCACACACTGATTAATAATTCATTCTTGCACCAGCACTGACCTTTTGTTATTTACTGAAACTCCATAAAATGGCTCCCCATGTTCAGAATCCGATGCCTTCTGATGCCAATCCAACTATAGCTCCTTCAATTGAAGGAACTTTTCAGTTTGGAGACTGCATGTTGCCTAAATACACTTTTCTCCAAGGTTCAAACAACGTGTTAACAAAGCAGTTGCATCTGCTTTAACCACACCTTTACAGCCTGTAATCTCTGAGTCACTAACCCTTTACGATTATGAAGCTTATTCCCTGGCAAGCGTCACTCTGTCCTCTCAGACGCTAAATTAATGTCCAAGAATGTGATCACTTTGATGGGACCAGCTGTTTCTTCTGCTGCCAAAGCACTCCAAACACTCTGGCAGCTTCCCTAAATATGCTCAGGAAATCCTGACGTGCCGTAGGAGTGTGAGCTGCTCTGCAGAAAGGCCTCCATGTGTGCAGTGTTGACCCTCACATCTGACTTTTGTGTCCGCACCTTATTGCACAGATCTGGGAGAAATCCAAGAGCAATTCAGAAAGTACAGGTTTGCCAGCTCCTGAATGATCACCTTTTAGCTTTTGAGCTTAAAACTTAAGAAGTGAGAAAAATGCAAATATGCAGACAAAGACAAGGTTTGGTATTTATTGAGCCTGCCTGTAAAATCTTCTGTATCTTTTGCAATCTTTATAAGAGGATCAAGGAATATCAGACCAGTCAAAAAGGTATTATTAGTAGGGCTGGCAGCAGTGCTTGTCAAAGTTTTGTGATGTTTCCTTTTATATAGCCCTGTTTTCAGTTGCTTATGACTTTTTATCACAGTACTTTCTGGGATTAATTTTTTCTCTGCTATGGGTCTGCCTTTGATTGCTGGAAAACTTCAGTCAAATCAGCCCAGTCTTTGTGCAGAGACAGACTGGGGGAAAAGCACCTTGAGATGACACTGTTTTTATCTTTCAGGAGGTCTGCAAAGATTGTATTGCTGACAGGATTCAAGCAGGGACTTAAAATATGTCTATGGGGTAACATTTATGCTAGGGACATCAAAAAAATTACATTCATAAAGAAAATTATAAAAATTAGGGCACTTCTGGAGAAGCTAGCAGTAAACACAGGATGGTCAAGCTATGTCCTGCAAGGTTTAGGAAATGGTGCAGCATGACTGGAATGACAGGATTTTATCTCCTTAATTTTAGGAGAAACTTCAGGAAAAAAGGTTTAGTCCCAGCAAAGCTGTGGCTTCCCCATCCCTGGAAGTTTCAAGGCCATGTTGGATGGAACTTTGAGCAACCTGGGATACTGCAAGGGGTCCCTGCCCATGGCAGGGGTGTTGGAGTGAGATGATCTTTAAGGTCCCTCCAACCCAAACCATTCTATGAATCTTCGATTTTATTACATGGATTTGTGCACCGCCTCTTGGTCTTGAGACTGACACCCACTTCACTCACCGCTGTAGACATGGCCATGCTGAGCACTTGAACTGTTGTTAGAAAGACTCTGAAGCTAAAGACAAAAGAAGCAAGAATGGACTGGAGGCAATATATAAGCAGTGCAAATCTGGAAATATATTCAGGTGGGCAAAAAGAGATAGGAGACAAGAAATGCCTGGAAAAAGAGAACTAAAACTGAGATGCTGCTGGAGAGGAGAATAGGTTGGTTATGTAGAACTTCTTGCCTGGAATCAAGGTGTGAGCTGTCAGTCAGAGGGATTGGTTCAGACATGGAGACTGGAGTTGTACTGTCAGAAATAGGCTGGATGGGTAAGAGTGATCTTAACTGTAGTTTTCTAAACTTTTTGAAGTGCTCAGTTTCTACAGTTATGTTCTTGGACAGCATTTTTCTTTGCTAGAAACTTTCCAGATTCCTAATGTTGTCCCTTGTTTGAGGTCCTTGGTGTTATTCAAATTATGAGTTAATTATAATAAAAGAAAACATAATAATCAGCCAAATCCCATTAAACTCTTAACCAGTTTCTGCGCCTGCTACTTACTTAGTCCTCTGTGTCTCTTCTGACAGCAGAGCTTTGCCTTGAAGGGTAAGAACATTCCATCTGTTGAGCTCTGAGGGTGTAAATGCTCTTAAAAAGGAAAATATTTGTCTCTTTGGGGTATATGAGAGTCTGGAAGACCTAGCATTGCCTGCACTGGAAATGGATAATCTCCATCTCCCTCATGGCTAACTGTGCACAAATTGTGTCATCTCGTACACAAAGGGCAGATCCGATTGGGGCATATGTTATCATATAGCTGCAGTCACACAGAGGCCCTCAACATGAATACTATTAAAATGTGAAACGCTCATAGATTATTTTAGGCTTCACAGAGAGCCATAACAGCTACTGCAATAAATTAGAGCAGTTGCCAGGCACTTGTGTATCAGTGCACCCTAGCTGTCACTGTACAGGCTGCAGTGTGTCTCTGCTTGGCTGTTGTGTTGTGTTGTGTTGTGTGCCACAGGCACGTTCCTGGGGCCAGAGCTCACACGGGTGGCTCAGTGCAGGAACTGTCTTCCAGAGGTGTTCCTGTGGCCTCCTGCACAGAGCTCGGGAGACACACAGGGGGCAAAATGTGTGCCAAAATCCAACTGCCTGTCTGAACAACCTGTCTTTTTAAACCTCACCAGATTTCAGCCTGACTCCCTTCCCAGTTCCTTTCATTGTCTAGTGAGTCAGGAATGGGATGAGATTTTCCTGATGACAAGTGTGAGAATCAGTGATCAGTTTGCCTGTATTGTCAGAAATCCCTACCTCTTTTATGCAGTGTTAAATGACCATTTGTCATGAAGCAGAAAGAACAACAACATCCAGCACAGACATTTGCAGATACAACTGCACTACTGCTCTATAGCAATTTGCTTATGTTACCTGTGCAAAATTAGTAATTTCTATGTTGCATTTAGGATAAGTAATGAAGCAAAAAGTGATTTTTGTTTTAAGTGTATTTGTTTCAATTCAACTGAGGTTAGATAACTCAGTGCAACTAGTTATTAGTTATTACAGCTTTGAGGATAGATTTCATTAAAGATTTGACCTTAAAAATCAAACTCATTAATCACTCTTAAATACTGTACATAAGATAGGGACCTCTCACTGAAATGATAGAAACTGGACTTGTCAGAGAGGAAAAAAGCAACATACATTAGTCTTAAAATTTGATCAATCTGAAAATCACTATTTGCTGGGAAAACCTTCTGGACTATGAAACATTTAATAAAAAAACCTATCAATTCAGAATTAAGATGTTTTGGAAGCAAATATCAGTAGTTTAACTAAACAAAATAGTGTAAAAATGAAATATCAGCATGTATATAATATTTTTTGATAGAAAATCTCTCTCTGATGCAGAAGATTTTGCATATTGACAGCAATTTTTTTTAATTGTGCCCTTCTAAGTCTATGTTATCAATGTGTGAGGAAAATCTAAAAGATATTAAATAACTTTTCTATAGAGGCAAAGAAAGTCATGGACAGGAAAAAAGGATGGATCTCTGAACACAAAGTACATTCCCTTGAAATGCACTATTACTGTTTTATTTCCAAAGCTGTCTAGATGAAACTGTAAATAACAAAGTACTAAGGCTGATCTTCAGTCATATTAATTAGACTAATGTGATCTGTCCAAAAAAACTCCCTATCCTAATGAAAACATTGAGGGGACTCCCTTCAAGAGACTGGATGAGTTTGAAACAAACTTTTTTAGAAATCACGTTTTTATCTAATGGGAAAACTTAAGTCAATAGGAAAGAGCACAAAATACAAGTGTGGAAGATCTGCTGTACTATCTAGTTTACTTTCCAATTTTACCAAAGTTTATTACTGCACACTCTAAAATTGCCTGTTCCGTCCTTCAAATGCCTGAAGTGCTAAAGATTATTTCTTCTCTATGTGTGACCACTACACTGGCTACTAGATCTTGATTTTGATCTCTTTAAATTCATCTCTTTCTCTTTGGCCAACTACAATGAAAGTATTAGTAAAAGAGGAAAATATTTGTTTCTGGAGAGACATGCTCACTTTCACACCACTCATTCAAGCTCTCTTTTACAAGACTTAGTCAACAACTTCTTTATTGTGTCCTTAGAAAACAATTAACCCTGAAGGGAAGAAAAAAAATCTTCTCTCCTTGTACTTTGCCCTCTGGTACTGAGATGCCTTCATTTAGAGATGCTCTGCTAGATATTGCCACTCACAAAGCTCCCTTATTTCATCTTGTTTTATGACACATGTGAATTTTGCCTAAGTCTTTAACTCAACAATATTTTTTCTTTCTGCTTCACACTGAAAATTTATCTCTAACTTAAAAGTTTTCTTTCACCTCAGATCTCTTTCAATAACTGCATTTCGGGATCATTTTACCTTTCTTCCTTTGCTACTCAACATTAATTATATTTTTCTCTGGTGGGATTAACTTGCAATTTTCTAGGCTAACCACAATTTTGCTTTAAGCCCGCATTCCTAACCTATTCAGGTCCTCTTGCATTATTTCACTGGGGCTGATAACCTTTACTGATTCTAGTACCATCTGCAACTTTCATTAGTATTCTGTTTATTCTTCTCCCCTGGACCAAAATGAAGACATTAAGGCCTGACTCCTTCAGTATCTGCTAGATACCTCCCAGCAACTTTCAACATTGTTTTTCACTACTCATCATTTAGAATCCTCCAGACAGATTTCAACACAAGTGACAATAAAAAGATGGGGGTGAAGGAGAAGGGGGAAAGCCATGGAGACCTTGTCTCTGTGTAAGCCCTGCCCAGAAAAAAAGAAAACATCCCTGAATTATCAACACCATTTTCAGCACAAATCCAAATCGTGTCTCCATACCAGCTACTGTGAAACAAACTAATTCTACCCCAGTCAAACTCAGCACAGTTCTTATCATGTTGTTCTGAAATGTGTTATACTCCTGCTTATTTACAGTATCTGTAAATATGATTTTGGTAGATAACAATAGTTGAAGGCTCCGTTGCCTTTTTCTGTTGTAGAATGAGTTCTGGGAGTTGCCAAACCTCCATCTTTGAAAGAACTTAGATTGGAAGGGGGTTGCTGAATGCTTCTTGAGGATCTGGGCCTTCTTCCAGGAGACAGAGAAAGAAATTACCAATGGTTCATGTTCTATTGCCCTTTGGCTGCACATTCAATGTCTTGATTTCCCTGAAGGGAGGAGTGAGGCATGTAGAGAACACCTGAGTTATGGTGCACTGTAATGAAGCCCCAACATTTCCGTAGGAAATACATTCCACAGGACCATACAGTGGTCCTGTGTCCCTGTGGCTCTATATATCCCCCAAATTAGTGGGAAACCCAGCTCTTCCATTTTGAGAAGTGTGTAGATGCTCACAAACCAGGACCAAGACTCTGTATACATTTCCCTTATTCCAGGGACAAACCCCAGGCAAGGTGGATTACATTCTGCTCTAGATCAGACCACTTTGTTCAGGAAGCTTGCTGGTGTTGCTGCTGAAGCTTACCCTCCAGCTTTCCAGAAATCTGTTTCTCAGCACACCCTCATATTGCACTGTCAGGATACAAGCAAGATGAAATGACTCAGGGGTTCCTTTCAATCCATGTTTTCTTGTCCCACATAGAAACCTACTCTGGAAACAGTACTAAGCCACCTGTATTGGTTTGGGCCGGAATGTTCAGATTTCTGTCATGGAGAAGGCAATAAACTCCTAGACTAGCTCCAACCCTTACCACAGCCTAGTCTGGCTTAACTTTTTTAGATGTTTAAATCTGTGTGAAACAAGATGTTTCCCTCTCAAAACAGAGCTTTGATCTGAAAGGTAGTTTTGGTGTGTCTAGTTGAGTACAGGGGAGGGTTAATAAACCATTGCATCAGCCTCCTGCTGAGAATTCCTCTTCATGCTCCCCATAATACTAGACCAGTTGGACCGTGCTGCTGACTGTCTCAAGAGCAGGGGCAGTGGAAAGGGGATATTAAATGTTGAAATCATTGTCTAATGGATGTTATCTCAGTGATCCCTGTGCAGGAATCCAAGTTAAGAATCACTGTAGCAGCAACTTCAGTCCAGCCTTGCTATTTGTAAAAAGTCAGAGGGCAGGTGGCTCTGTCAGAGACGGAGAAAGTAGTTAATCTATTTAGAAACATCCCTGTGTTACTGATGGCTTGGTATGTCATGCTGGGATGTATATCTGGTGGCTGTACAGACTAAAGAAATAGAGTAGTCTCTACATGGCTATAAACGTTGTGGCAGGAGAGGCTTCTCCTGTCTCATGCAGGTGATCCATGGCTTGACTTGATGGACCTGTGAGGCACGTACCCATTAAGCCACCTGGAGCACCTCTGTACCCTGGTGTTCCAAACTTGGGTCTCCATGTTTCAGAGTCATCCTGCATAACTGGGGAAACTGCCTTTGCTGCTAAAGGAGCCTTGTGAGGCTTACAGGAGAGCTAAGGCCTTAAGTGTGGAATTGCTGTCCTCTGAGAGATGAGGAGAGAGCAAGTTCACTGCTCACAGCCTCCGTGAGTGAGGAGAGTAATGGTGCTCCTCCTAGAAAACAGAAATATTTTCTCATATGTGTCAGAATGGGATACAGAATGAAGCACATCCTTTCTCCTGTTCAGAACAGACTCACACCCTAAATCCCACTTCCCTTTCAAAGGAGAAAATCAGAAGGAATTTCCCTACACGTACAAGGAATTTTACACTAGACCCTCTTGCTTTTTCCCTGGCTACAAGTGAACTCCAAGACAAAGGGTTCTAGGGTATGGTTGCCTTGGATTGACCCTTTTTGAGACTGTCATCCAAAATTAAACCAAGCCAAACCTTACACTGACATCTTAGAGACTTGGTACCAAGGGAAAAACCCAAACAAGCTCAAACAAAAAAAACCTTCTGCAGTGTTAACTAAAAATAGGATTGTCTGATCTCTCTGTGAGAAATATAGAATAGCTATATTACATTTAGTTGTACAAATATTAATTTTAAAAAGTAGTGAAATCCACAAGCAAAATTTCCTTAAGTAATAACAATGAGTATTTTATTTAAATAGAATTTATTAAAATAAGGGCTGCTTTGATCAATCTTTCACTAACACACTTGTTAATCTATTTATTAATTTATCTATTTCCTAAACTAAATTAAAACTCTTTTATATTTTTCCATTTTTAAACTGCCATTTACTAAATACTCACTATTTCTGGATGTATAACTAATTCTCTTCTGAAAACTCAAGGAAACTGAGCACAAATGTGACATAACGTTTTAGCAATAGGTTCTTCACCATGTACCAAAAAGAATATGCAACATTTGTGTTCAGAGTAACTTGGTTGGAGCAGGTCCAGAGGAGGGACACAACAATTATTAGAGGGTTGGAGCATTTGTCCTATGAGGAAAAGCTGAAAAGGCTGGGTTGTTCAGCCTGGAGCAGAGAAAGTTCCAGAGGACCTTATTGCAGCCTTTCAGTACTTCAAGGGACTTTATAAGAGAGATGGGAACAAACAGTTTAGCAGTGCCTGTAGTGAAAGGACAAGGGATAATGGTTTTAAACTACAGGAGGGTAGATTCAGACTAGATATAAGGAAGAAATTGTTTAAGTGGGGGTGGTAACACAGCGGCACAGGTTGCCCAGAGAGGTGGTGGATGCCTCATCCCTGGAAGTGTTCAAGGCCAGGTTGGATGGGGTTCTGAGCAACCTGGTCTAGTGGAAGGTGTCCCTGTCCATGGCAGGGGGCTGGCTAGATGACCTCTAATGGTGGCTTCTAAACCCAACTCAACTATTCTATGATTCTATGATAATATAGTCCATTACCTCAAAGGAGGAGATCTTACCTTGAAGGAGGAGCTCTTAAAATAATGTGGGAATTTTTTCTTTATAAATAACCACCCTGATCAGTTTCCAAAACCTGACAGTTTTGAGAAACTCTATTAGTTCTTTTCCCAGGAATCTATACCTAAACATACCAAAGCTAAATTCATCACTGTTGTAACCCAGTGTGACTGGGAGAATTATACTGGAGAATGATCAGGCTCTTATGCATTTAACAGCATTTCAAGAAACACTTTGGAGAAACAGCCCCAGTTTTTTGTGTGTGGGAATTTTTTTCCTTTTTAAAATTTCTCTCTTCTTTACTTTGTGGAAATGATGAGGAAATTACTCCTGTGCTATTATGCAAAACCTTATTTGTCAATCTCTTCAAAAAATCAGGAAATATTTCAGAAAGCCAGGGAGGAAGTTCATACCAGCTTTAGCTAATCTGCAGAAAATCCGGCCTACATGACTCCTGTGTCACTGCTGCTCCTTTCATCTATTCTTTATAAGGAATCTATTGAACTTTAATTAATATGAAAAATTCAGGTTTTCATCTGATTTAAATGTGACTGACTTCATGCTGCTACTAAAAGTGGAACAAAGCCCAAGTGTGGTGAAAACAATGCTGAATGTCTGGATTCAAGAGAGAATCTTGGAGCACACAGAAAGTGTAATCTTACAGATCTGTAATGCTGTGCAACAGATAAGTAGGGGAATGCCAGAAAGTCATTTATATAGATGTCTGTGATAAGGATAAGAGAGTGACACATGAAATATCTATATTATCCTTAGCCTAGAAAGTTTTCTGAAAGCTAATCTCACTCTTTCTAGTCAGGTTGCAGCTTGTTGGAGGCCAGGATATGAATTAATGCTGTCTGAGTTCAAAATAGAGAAGAGACATTCCATGGAATACAATGAAATACATCTATCCTCCTTTGAGGATGAGCAGCATGGGGACTCTTTAGGGTCTGAGATGTAGGAAGAATGGAATATCAATGCCTGTGTTTCAAAGTGCTGCAGAATCTATATTTTGATTTAACTAGTTTGCAAAGCAAACCCCAAAATTTGGAGGTAGATACATAAGCATGTCATGTAACAATGAGACTGATCCACAGGAAAACCTTGAATAGAATGATCTCTTTAGGAATTAGGTATTTTAATCAGGGCTGTTGCTCTTTGTCCGTGTCTCCACAGAGACCCTGCTTGAAAGTCAGAACTAATAAATGCTGTCCTGTTCTCTTTTTCCCCAGATGGATAAGCACCTCAGATTTTATTCCCTTTTCAATCTGTTGAGATTTGAATTGTCATCTAAAAGTGACCTCTTTCAGTTATACTCAACAACAGGAAAAGACACCCAAAACTCTTGTGTGATGGCGTTTTACATGGACATCTCCAAGTGAGCTTTAATCTGAGAGCTGTGGAACTCAGGAGGCAGAGCTCTCCCAGAATATACACTCCATGTCTGGCAGGATTTTACATGCCACAGGAAGTCCTTGCTACCATGGAGACACAGCTGGAATGATGTTAATTTGAGTGAATCTACACAGGATAGCCACCCACCTCCAGATTGCATTGGAGAGAGAAACACATGCATCAAAAGGCAGACTTATTTGCTTGGACACCTGTTGGTTTCATCCTGTATTAGGTTCCATATATCTGTTTCTACAAGGGCAGCTGCTGTTATGGTTGGCTGAAGCCAGAGAGAAATGTGTGGAAAAGTGTAAAAGTAATAAATAGAGACCAGTGGTTAAAGTGAGTAACTGAAATCTACATCTAAGCATTCCTTGAACTCCACAGCTGTGTATAATTTTGGTGGAAAGAAAGTAGTGCTAAGATCAGACGAACTACATCCTCAGTGTATTTTTCTCTACTGACTGCATGAACCTCTAGAGTAAATTACCTGGTTTAGTGGTGGACTTGAGAATGCTGTGTTAATGGTTGGCCTTAATAATCTCAAAAGTTGTATCCAACATAAACAATTCTATGATTCTAATTGGTCTTGTGATATTAGTGATGGTTGCTGTAGCATTGTGATATTTTCTTTGTGAGCTGCAGGACCTGTTTCCCTGAAATGGAGCAGGAAAACAGGTTTATTTCCTTGATCTTTACTTGCTAAATTCTACAGTCATATTAGAACACAATAAACCAGCATCTTCAACCTACTTACAATACAAAGAGCTAATACCTGACATAAATTTTTGGGTCCACCATTAATGTTTTCCAGGCAAACACCATTACTTCAGTGGGATATGAGCATACTTTAAACAAAGCAGCTTTTGGCATATGCAAAGTGCTTTCCTAGAGCTTTACAGATTGAAAGAAAGCTGAAAACTTCTCTCATGGCCCTCAGATTTCAGCAGGGAGGGAAAGGTTAATAATGCTCATGTAGATCTAATGCTCAGATTTAGTCCAGTTCATGTTAAATCCAAGAGGCTTTTGGACGTCAGCAATTTATCCTGTTATTGCCCACTTGGAGCAATATGCTAAGAGGCATTGACCTTTCTTTTCCTAGCAAAATCAACACTAAAACTCCCTCATATTTGAACTTGAGCTGAGTTAGACCAAAAATTCTGAAAAAATCTCATGCTGAATTAAAAATGTAGAAATATATACAGTGTAATTCCAGCACCTTGATACAGGAATGACAAGTAGAGTAATGAAAGTCTCGGTCTGTTAGTGAGCATTTTTAGGAAAAGTTTTCTGCACACAAAGGTCTTAAATCTAAAAATTGTATCAGAAAATATAAATTTCTCAGGGTTTACCACACTTGATTAATCCCTGCCATTTTTTTCAAATATTATTTTGCATGTTTTAAGTATTGTCCTGTCCATATTTTGATGTAATTCTCAATTTTTTGAGATACTTTCACTTATGCCTCAAACTCTGCCTATAGAGCAAGAATCATCCTAACAAAGAAGGTTTTCCTCTCCAATGCCTGACATTAAAAAAAATGTGCTGGCATAGTGATTGACATGGAAACAGATTTAGAATTTTTGATAGTTTGTGAGGTTTTTCCATAAAAAATAGGGGCTATTTCAAGGTGAAGCTACTGAAAAAAAAAAAAAAGTTGTAATACTTATCATATGCTTTCCCCAAATTGAACAAAACTATAATTTCATTACTCTCACGCAGGTGTTGAAAAAACCCCAAAAACGATTATTAGAATTAGATAAGACATCCAATCACAAAATCTTTGTTTCAAGTGTCCCACAAAAAATTTCAGCATAAAGAAAATTCAAATAAGCATGAGCACACACACCCAAGTCTTAACTAAGATCTCCCCTGTATGCCTTTGCATTGTGGTGGGGAAATATTTATTCCAGTTGGAACGATTTAAAAAACTCTTCTGTAGACATCTTTCTCCTGGAGTTCTACAAAGCAAAATTTTTCTTTTCTACAACAGTTTAAATACAGTATTATAAAATATTTTACAACCAATAGAACTACTTTGAATTTGATTAGACTGAAGAAAATTACTGATCTTCTCAAAATTGAAACCAAGCAAGCAAAATCAGATAAAGTTCTTCTTATAAAGGTGTTGCTTTTGGGTGATTTTGGTGTAATTAAGGTTTAATTTATGCTGATTTTGTAAGAGGAGATGCAGGAGACTTCTTTCCAGATTTTCGTGCTGGAACAAAAAGAATAGGAATTTTGAAGTTATTTTAGTGTAAAGGGGGAGGCAAGATATGTAACTGATTTGGGCTGACATTCTGGGAGAGGTGAAATGGTTGTGGGTGATATGCTGGCCTGGATAAATGGCCTATAGGTTGTCTGTGGCATGTATTGGGTTTGTGTACAGAACAACTTATGGGATAATTCAAAGGCATCCTGTAGATAAAGAGGCAGATCCAGGTCTTCAGTGCACCACTGTGGTCCTACTGAAAAACCATGCAAAACCTGTTAGTTGCCACTTACAAAGTTATAAAATTATTTTTCTGTCTGCTTATTTAGAAATTCAAGGTGCTGGAGGTCTCCTTAGAGAATCACATGTTATGTGTGGCAGAACCTACAGTGCAGGGAGGGTGGTGATTGGGTGGCAGGAGCAGGATGCTTTCACACTCTATGACAGCCATAGGTGGGAAATAAATACTAACTGAGGACTTTGAAAGTGTTTGAAACAAAACTTCATTGCATTGCATTGCATGGCAGCAAGGTATTATCTTATTTCCATGCTGTGTGTTGCTGGTCACAGAGCACTCAACACAATGCTTTCAAGGGTGTGAAAAACTGTGTATGACTTTCCAGTGTCAGATCATTGTCCATCTCAGTATTGTACTGAAAGGCTCTTGCCAAAGGTGATGCCCCACTCACTAAGCAAAGAAAGATCTCAGCATAAATTCACAAGATGGATTGGAAGGTAAAATACTGCCTGCCAGGCCAGCAGGAGAGCAAGGATTATAACCAGCAGCTCCATACCCTCACTTATGAGAGCATTTCTTTCCCCAAGCATGTAACAGGATGGGATATCCAGTAAGTACAGCACAAGGCTGGTTGTTGTCTTGCCAAGTCCTTTAAGATTGTTTCTCTTATTTGACAGCTATGCCTACACATATTGCAAGTGATGATGGATGCCCATGCATGCCATGATTTGTAGATTTATTTAATTCACCTCTTCTTGTTACTGAAAGCATAATAGGGCTAACAGCAAAAATAAAACATCTGTGATCCTTGACAGAGTGACTTAAAGAGAAAGATGAAAGCTTTCAAGGCATGAAACATGTAAGAGAATTAATTGAAATAGGTGGTCCCAGTTAAATGGTGCTGTTTAAACTTTAGCGTTTCATGGATCTGTAGGAAATTTTACCTGACTACAGTTTTAGACACGCTTCAGAAGACACAACCAGGGGCTTTAGTTGTAAGTCTTTGCTGGAATTTAGAAACCTGTTCATACTTTGCTGATATTTGAGCTGGTGATAAAGGAAATAGTCAGACCACAATGTTTAGAAACAGAAATTATGCAAAACCTCCTTGCATTATGTAATCGTGTTCAGTGCCATATACTTTAGAAAATATCTCTCTGCAATTGTTCCAAATTTAGAATTTCTTCATCCATCTTGCTGCCTAAACAATTAGATATTCCCTTGCATGCTCTAAAGGCCACTGTGCTATAGAATGTGGTTTGCACAGCTTATCTTTAATTATGAATTTTCTGATACAGGTCAAAAGATGTCTGCTGCTATTACTTGGCAATATTTGACATTACAATGTATGTGTAGACATAATCTAAAAACAAATACATTTAAACTATAAAGAGACTCAAAGTTGTTAATACTATAGCCTGGTCCTTGTTGTTTATAACAATAACAGGTTTGAAAATAAAGTTTAATAGATTTATGAATGGCGTCATTTTACAGGGTCACCTAAACCCATAAGGGACTGTTTTCAATGATGTACTTTTCTGTTCTCTTTCTATCACTGCAAGGACAGTGCACAGAATAAGGCTCCTATTCGTTTGGCTTCTAGCATCACTCAATGTCTGAGCACTTGAACAATCAGAAGGGACACATTAAACAAGTTTCAAGATACAAAGTAATCAATTACAACGTATAAAATACATTTAAAAAATAGCACCAGACAAGCTATTTAAAAATGTTTAATGTTGGTGGTTACTGTGAGGTATATCTTAATTTTGTGTGTCCACCTTGATTTGCTAAGTGAAAATATTTATTATCACAAAACTCTCCAGGGCTGGACAATTAAGATGAAGAAATCAAAAATGAATAGTCATATTTGCAGTCTTCCCTGGAGCTGCAGGTGTTCATAGAATCATGGAAGGGCTTGGGTTGGAAGAGACCTTAAAGATGCTGTTGTTCCAACCCCCTGCCATGGTCAGGGACACCTTCCACTATCCTAGCCTGCTCAGAGCCTCATCCAGCCTTGTTTGAACACTTCCAGGGTTGGGGCTCTACAGCTTCTCCAGGCAACCTGTGCCAGTGCCTCACCACCCTCTGAGTACAAAATTTTCTCCTAAGGTCTGATCTAAATCTCCCCTCTTTTAAGTTTAAAACCATTGCCCCTTGTGTTGTCACTATCTGTCTGTGTAAAATTACAACTATTAAAGAGGCACATCCATTCCTGCAAATAAAACTGGGAGTGACAAACTGTTAATGGCAACAAGATGAGGAAAAAAACAACTATTCAACCTTAAAAACTGTTTTCCAAGTCAACTCCCCCACCCTGAATGCCTTTGAACATAGATGAGCTTTGCAGCTGCCTCAGTTATCCCAGGGCTGGGGTGAGGGCCAGAGCTCAGGTGCCAAGGGACGTTCTCAGACTGCAGGAGCTTGATCAGATTCCTCATTTCAGGTGGGGAGTAGCAGTGCTTGGGACTAGGCTTTAAAAGGTCAAGCCAACAGCAAAGGTTAAGTCCAGTGTCTTTCTGACAATCTGAGAAGCAAAAGCCTGTGTGAGCAGATAGGCCTTCAGCATTCCCTGGAAAGCTGGCTCCTTAGCTGATATAAATCTGCTGAGTTGTGCTGATGTCAGTGGGGTTATTTGTCAGCTGAGCGTTGGTCCCGTATGAGCAGCAAACTGCTTTGCTGGGCAGGAGGAAGAAAAAAGTTCACCATCTGAGTTGTGCTAAAAATCTGCTAACATTAACCCCTTCCCATCAAAAGCTTGAGGCAGCTGGATCAGGCAGAGCAAATCTCCAGCAAATACAATGCACAGAGAGGGGCACTGAAAGGAGAATTAGGATCCAAGCCACGGCGAGACTCATTCAGCAACGCAGCTCTTGAATGGGACCAGAAAGGAACTGGAAGCAGCTGTGAGGAGAGGCAGAAAAGGCTCTGTGGAAGATATATGGATGTGTCAGTGGGCAGTATCAGGTAACAGATGTGGTCTGCAAGGCACTCTGCTGCAATGCTAATCAGGCCCACACAGGCAGGACAAGCAGCTGAGTGGGGCAGGTCTTGGGAGTCAACCCGAAAAGAAGCCACGGCCGGGTGGAGGCTGCTGTATCAGACAGGTGCTGAACAAGGAGACTTTGTGTAGTTTGCCAACAGGCACAAGGAGAGGGTTTATTCTGGAATCACAGCACTCATTTGCAGGAGAGCGAAGTTCAAATTCAATCACAGCATTTTCTGAATTTTAAATACTCCGATGTGTCTTATGCTGTTTCAGCACCAATAATGATATAAGAATTATTTATAAAGTAACAGGATGGACAATGCAAATGCTAGCTGCAAACATAAACTAGGCCAAGGGTTTTGACTTTCACAGTGGTCATACTGGTAAACAAAACTTTATAAATAACTGAACTGGCAGTTGTCTTCCCAATTATTAATTGGCATCCATACAGCTGATGGCCTTGCATAAGATATTTTTTTCAAAGCAAATGCAAAATTCAATTGAAAATGATCTTTTGGGTGCACTTTCATGGTGTATAAGGTTGCTTTAATCCTTTCGAGGAGCTGGATAACTTTAAAAGCACTATTCAAGGAGGACTGACAGGTTCAATTCCAAAATCTGCTGATACTAGAACTAGAAAAGGCAAATTAAATCTAAGAAAAGGCTAATTAAATCCAGGAAAAGACTATGCCTGATTTGTCTCTGTATTTTTTAAAGCTAATTCAGGGACAGGTTCCAAGCTTGTAAGGAAAAACTCTACATGCCATGTTAGAAAAAGTCAACTGTGTAATTGAATATTGTGGAATGTATTCATCATGCCTCTACATATGGAGACACCTAGAAGAAGCATGTGTCTCCCTATGTGCTGAACAGAAATACATTGTTTTTTAAAAACACCTCAAAGATTGATAGCAAAATTTTTGTGGTACCAAATATGCAGTGTACAGACCTGGGCTCATGAGATACAAAAGTGTGTTACCACCATTATTGCACTCAATAGCTCCAGCTGGTTTATTCTGCCATGAATACTCCAGTTCAAGGATTTCACAGTGACAGCAACACAAAAGGTATTTTCTGAACTTTTATTATTTTCATAAAAACTCAGAAAAACATTTGATTCTTCTAAAAGATTTTCACTTTAGTGACCTTCACTCACAGACAAATAAAACCTTATAAAATACAATAGTTTAATTTTTGTATTGGATACAACAAGGTAATGCAGTGGCTCTAGAGCCTCACCAAACCAAAAAGAAGATATCTTTATGGCTTGCAAGTGAAGCTGGGTCATGTTCTTATCAATTGCCATTTCTTGATGATGCACTGTGACATAGATAAAGGTGGCCCAGTCCTGCAAAGTGCTTATGAGACTGAATGTCAAGTGATTATGTTTTTGGTAGGTGGTTTTCAAATATGAATTGTCTGTTTTTGCCTGGGTGATTTGTGCTCAAGATTAAAATAAGGAAGAACAAAACCAAACCAAACCAACAAGAGAGACAGGTAGTGAACATATAGGAAATAAAACTATATAAGTTTGAGATCTCCATGGACTGTAACACCACAAATCTGTAGATTTTTTTCTTCCCTCTAAGGTTCTGTGTTCTCAGTTTTGGAATTACCCAACACAGGGCACTTTCAACACAGAATTCAAAACTTTTCTTACATCACTTGAGAAGATGCCTGGCAGCTGGGGACTGAGATGCTGAAAATAAATTATTATCTGTCTCCCCTCAATTGTGGGAGCACCAATGACAGTCCAGCCTCTGCTAGGAGACTTTTGGTAGACTTCTGAGCCCCATGCTAACACATATTGTCACCTCTGATCATAATCCTAATTAAATCCAAGGGGAATGCTTGGTTGCTGGTAAGATTAAGTCTTCTTCTCAAATCCATCACGGATGAATTACATGCAAGAGAGAGTTCCCATCCTGCACAGATACCTCTATCTGAATTGACACTGAAGTGATTCCTCAGGCAGGAATCCTTGGAATTAAGGTGCAATATATGCACGCACCATTGCATTCATCCTCACAAATATGTAGTTACACCTTGCTTGACACCACCTTATATTTCCAAGCTTTATGATTGTAAGCCTTGTTCATGAATGAAGTTTTTTATGGTTATCCAGATTGCAACATATGTTAACAAGAATATAGGGTAATAATTATAAAGTTTATTCTACCTTTATGTCTTTAGTTTCAAAGCGACAAAGAAATATGTGATTCAAAGTGCTGTATTTTAATGATGTCTGTTAGTATTACCCATTCCTTGTGCCTTCTTAATGTTGGAATTATCACACTGCTGTGGTAATCATGTTCAAAGATGTAGAATTCTCCCTAATTAGCGTAAAATTAATCTCACATGATATTGGTTCAAAATTAACATCACTCTTAGCTCATTTCTTGGTTATCCCCACTGTGTGTAGAGACAGGCACCTCCAGGAGAGAGTTCATCTCAGTGTCTTGGATGGTAATATGTTTCAAGGCTAAATTCTTTGTGTTCTCTGAACAGAATTAGAAGGTGTTAAAGATGAGAGAATGTCTTTCCTTCCTCCAAGCAGGAGTCACTGCACTGTCTGACCTGTGATTTGCTTGGCATTATAAAGGCCAAAATAATCAAGTCCTTGCATCAAAGACCTTTAAAGTCAAAAGCTCTATGCTTATGAGTCATTAGAGCCCTAGGATCAATGGCAAGTGTGGTTTTATTGAAAATAAAGTATCATGCTAAACAGATTTAGGGTCTTACTCTTAACATTAGGCATCCTGTTTTGAAAATGTTAGTTTTAGCCTCTGCTTTCCAGTTTAATCACCTATTTAATACTTCACATGCCTACGTCAAAGAAGTGCTCTGAGATTTAATTAATTTTTGTAAGGATCTTTGAGATCTTCAGATAAGAGGTACTATACTGTACAAGTGCCAAGTATTACTACATTACTGAAGAGACATTGCAGAAAAGGTTAAGGTCAATTAACATTTTCTTGCCATTTATGCATATATTTTCAGATCACAAAAAGAAACTGGTGTCAATTTAGTTAATTTCACTTGTATCCATTTTCAAAAGAGTTATTTATAATTGATATAAGTTGAAGACTTACACATCGTCAAAATGGCAATAAATTATACCCTCTTTATAAGCTTCTAACACCCTATGGTTTTAGACTACTTTGTTTTAATTGAAATGTGAGTGTTTCAATTAGACATTATAATTAAAAAGTTTCAGGATCAAATTATGCATCTTTTAAAAATGGCTCAGGCAAGTACCAAAAAACCCAACACAAAACCTCTCCATGAGTCCTTGGAAATGTCTGTATAGGCAATGACTCTCTGGGGTTTTGAGTATCAAATCTACAGTTTAATTGAAGCAGCAAAAAGGTTTTTTTTTCACAAAAATAGTTGCTTTACTCTATATCTGAAAAAAGGACATTTAATTGATTAACTCTAAAGAAATCTCTTCTGAAAATCACTTTTAAGCACTTTGTTAAGCACACATTTACTCACATACATTACTGCAACTTTATAGGACCCAGACTAAATTTTTTCACAGAATATTGAGGTCCTCAAATCCCCCAGAAATTTTTCAGGATTTGGGTAATTTTTAGAGAAAAAAGCTATGAGATTCAAGTTGAAAGACATCTAGATCAAACTAACCACATTGTAAATCACTTCCATTACACATGGAATATTACCCTTCTCTAATTAAAACTATTCAATTTTGCCATCATATTGTAGTTAAGATCCTGCTTTACATTTTGGCTGCTAAGGCTGAAAGGATAAAGCTTAGTCAAGAACATTTCCATAAATAAACAATAAACACAGTTAATCAGTGTGCTGCTTCTAGAGGGGTCATGTTGTTGGAGTATTCAATAAGCCAGGTGTTTTCCAAAAATGCTTTTGAATCTTGAAAGTATTGAGCATAAATGTTTAAACAGATATATATTTGCTGTTCTCTAATTTATTACTTACTATTCATTCACCCCATTTGCAAAAAATGCTTTAGGAAATTCTCATATGAATTAAGTGACTAGTCACACATCTGGATTTCCTTTAGATCATTCTCTCTTCTTAAATTGGATTATAATCTCAGAGGGTGCAAATATTAGTTTTGTTACTGATTTTATGAGAGCAGGTGTTAATATTTTTTCTCTATTGAAAAAACGATTGAAGTTGGCATTTACTTATGCAACTCACAGAATCACAGAATCACAGAATCACAGAATCACAGAATCACAGAATATGCTGAGTTGGAAGGGACCCACAGGGATCATTGAGTTCAAGTCCTGGCCCTGCACAGGACACCCCAAGAGTCACATCATGTGCCTAAGAATGTTATCCAAGCACTCCTTGAGCTCTGTCAGGCTTGGTGCTGTGACCACTGCCCTGGGGAGCCTGTGACCGCACCCAACCACCCTCTGGGTGAAGAACCCTTTTCTAATAACCAGCCTAAACTTCAGGCCATTCTCTCAGGTCCTGTCACTGGGCACTGGAGAGCAGAGATCAGTGCCTGCTCCTGCTCTTCCCCTCATAAGGAACCTGTAACAGCAGTGAGGTCTCCTTTCAGTCTCTTCCAGGCTGAACAGACCAAGTGACTTCAGCCACTCCTCATACAGCCTCCAGACACTTCACCATCTTCATTGCCCTCCTTTGGATGCTGTCTAATAGTTTAATGTCTTTCTTATCAGGTGGTGACCAGAACTGCACATGGGACTCAAAATGAGGCTGCCTCAGCACAGCACAGAGTGGGAGAGTAGAGGTAAGGCTTAAGCAAGTGGGGTTGACTTACAGAATACAAGAGCCAGAAGATACTAACAAAAATCTTTAAAAAACTGAGGAGGAATTTCAAGAACTAAGAGATAAATCATACAGAACAGGAAAAGCTATTTAATCTTGTAATATGCTGAGATTCCCACATCTTCATTAGCCTCACTGGAGAAAACTAACTGAGTGGACCTTCAAGTAATAAAACCTGGATTTTATATATTAGTATTTAATTAGCTCCTGAATACTTGGTGCAATAAATAATGTTAAAATTACATGTGCAATAATTCCTTAATGTTGTTCTTTTGCTGACAGCCATGAACATGGAGGCAGATAAAACCTTCAGCTTCATGCTGACCCTTGGTACACAAGAAAATATTTAATTGTGCCTAAATTGAACCAAACTGCAATTTGTTTAACTACCACAAAGATACCTATACTTGACACAAAGACACCAGGAGACAGAGGAACCAACACTTTCTTTGGTAATTTGTTCCAGTGATTAATCCCTTTCACTGTTTACAGCAGGTACCCACTTTCCAGTTTGAATTTGGCTTGGTTCAGCATTGCTCTGTTACAGCTCTCTCTGCTAGATTAAGTAGACATTTAAAACCTCTGGTTTTCTGCTCCTGGATGTACTTATCACATCACCTCTCAACATTCCTTCAAGCCAGGGCAGTGCATGTGGAGTTGCTCCAAGGGAAGCGCAGGGAGTTAATCAAGCTATCTCACCTCTAGAAAAGATTACCTTCATTGGGAAACCAAGTAATATTGTACTGGTGAGTGTGGTTTTCCTGGGGTTTGAGGAGTTATGCCAAGCAAGACTATTTGGCTAATAATGCCATATAAATATTTAGTATCAATATTATGCTTCTCCTCAAAGATTTGCAATTGTCCTTCTGACTCAATAACTTACTGTGACTTTCTATTGAGCTCCTGTTGCACTGTAATACTACATAATTTTAGGGTTACTGGTTTACCAGGATGCAATCCCTCATTCTGTAATGTTCCTCACTTTTGTGTGTTCAGCTAACTATACAGATTAAAATATCTGTTTTTCGTTGAACAGACCCTGCTTGTCAGATTGTTCTGCAGGATTTCCTTGTTACTATCGTTATCTATCATTCTGCCAATAATTACCCATTTTTTGGCAGCTGTATCATGTTTACTTCTCCATCACTATGGAAACACTGAATTTTCTCAGCCCTAATATAGATTCCTGCAAAATCCTACTAGAAATACTTTCACAGGGTGAAATGATTTCTGTAAGCATTTTTTTGGATGTCCATTTAATCTTCGATGTTTAACTGATTTTCTCTGAAGCTATTCTTTTATCACAGTATTACTGGGTACTTTTCAAAAGAATAAGCCTATGGGTATTTATGTGCCCATTTGAATATCTATTATGGACTTTGTCAGAGTTTGGGCACCTAAGTGCAAAAGAGCTACTCAGACTCTTATTCAAGACGGTGGCATCACAAATCAGCACCTTCTTTTTTTTTTTCCTGGGAAATTTTTCTGTTCTAAAATACAGTGTAGACTTCAGATGCCTCTTGTGTTCTTAAGCATGATGGAGAACCAATCTGCTCAAACTGAGTTCTTGCTTTGGAGACATTTCTGTTGATGCTCCAAATCACAGAACTCTTCAAACTCAAGTAATTCTTTGAAATCTGTTTCAGCTAAGGTGCTTCTTTGGAGATGTTTCAGTTTAAGCACCAAATTAACTTTCTGCCCCAAATGGATGGCCAGGGCTGACTCAGCAGCTCTTACTTTCCAGAAGAAGAAATTCTGACTTTTCTCACCTCTCCACCTCCCCATACCAGCTCCCAGCCATGTGTTCCAGCTGTTTTCCACATGCCAGCTCTGACAGTTGTCTGAGCTCTTGTGAGTCAGTTCATCCATTAAAGCAGAAAAAATTAGTCTGGCAAAAGTGCAAATGCATTCAAGTTAGATTTTGCAAGCTGAATTAGCTCATCAAAGGGTCAGATAAGCCCCACAGGTGATAGAAAAGAATGGGTTGAAATGGAAGGAGTTGGAAAAGGGTAGGAGAAGAGAAGGGGGGAACGATCCTTTTTTAGGCAACAGAAAGATGTTGGATTGACTCACACACCCTGTGTGTCTGCAGCCTTCAACAGCAACTCACACAACTCTCTTGGACCAAGGATTTACATAGTGTCTGAGCCCCTCTGAAGTGTTATATTAGGCAGATGTTGTAAATCTCAATGTGAGGTCATTTTAGGCATTGTGAACACTAATTTGCCTACCCAAACTTATATGTTTCATCTTTTAATTATCCATACCAAACTCATAGTCTCATCATAGATGACATTTGAATTTGTAAAATATATTTATTTGTATTAATTAGTGCTGGCTGATATTTCATTCTTTGAATTTACATCCACTTAATTTCTATTTCTTTTTCACATGTTTTCCAGAGTTTCATTTCACTCTGACAACCCTGAAGCTTACCAGATGATTCCTTGCATCCTTTCTAAATATTGCCACATTAGTATGATTTTCAGTCTTCAGTTTGTTTTCTGATATTTCTGGGTCTATTAAGAACACTTTATTAACTGAAATTCAATGAAATTAACATTTCATTGAATAACTGCAACGTGTGAGTTGTCTGTTGATATAAAAAGTGATATATGTTAGGTGTTATTTTATGTGCTCTTCAGTTATTAATGAATTAAGAAATGTTTCATCTTCCTCAAACTGAATTTCCTATTTCATCATAATATCTTTCATTTCCCTATACAACAGCTTATTCTCCTGAATGAATTCTAGCCTGTTTTTAAGACCTTGAAAACTTTATCCTGGGAGAGAACACAAACAAATCTTCAAAACATCCTCACAACTAAGAGGGAATGGCACTTCTCTCGGGTTTCCATGGGATGAGAAAAGCAGTGATGTGAAATGAGAATATCTCTGGTTATTATTGTATACCTTACAGAAATGGTTGTACTTTGAAGGAAGAGTTGTGCTGTCTCAGGTCTATAAAGGATTAAGAAAACTGTTACAACAAGGAAAAAACTGAGGTGGGATCAGAGCAAGAGTATTTCTGTATTGCACAATATTTCCAAATTAAGTCATATTACAGCACGATGAACTTTTCAGGTCATTGATTTTCTGTACATTCTGGTTAGAATAGTGTAACAAGTGTTTAGAAAACCTCAAAACAGAAAAAACAAATGAAAACAACAGAAATAATTAAAAAGTGTTTTAATAATTACAGCAATCAGTGGCCCATTGAGCTACAGAACACTTTCATCTCTTCGCGTCTTTTAGAGATTCATTACTTCAGACTATTAGTAAAAGATGGGTGCAAACAATACTGCTTTTTTTTTTTAGAGAGATCATACAGCAGAATTTTGAATGACCAGCAGCAGGAAAGCTGGTTATCATAATTTGCAAACCACAATTCTTTACAAAAGGACAGCTATATTTAAATACAGACTTAAACGAGAATATCAGTTTCAAAGGCAAGAAAGTAGAAAGAGTATCCTTATAGTCCTTGGAGAACTTCAAGCATCACTTCTAAGCCCTCTCTCCCTTTTTACATTCTATCATAATATAGGAATTCCACAATGATTTATAAAAGGAAGATTTTCAAAGGCACAAATGGGAGTCAGGTGTCCGATTTCCACCAACTCAGGCACCCAACTCCCATTTGTATTTTCAGAAAATCCTCCCTTAGAGACATGAAATATAAAGTAGTAAAGTAACTTGTATTCTAAGGCCAGGAATATTTGCCTTAATATTTTACATACAGTTCCATTTTGGTTTCTTTTGATTTGATATCACAGCAAATAGAATTCTGCATTTTAAAAAAGAAAGACTAGATGATCTAATATCTTTGACATTGCTGGTTTCTGTGGTTCTGTCATGCACACTGTGGGATGTTAAATATGAAACTAAGTAATTTTTAAAGACATTTTCCCCCCTTTCAGTCTGTCCTATTATTTTTGCTATTTAAAACAAATGTGTAGTTTAAAAGGAATGTAAAACAAGCCAGCTGACACACTTTGGAGTCAAATGAAGGTAAAGATGTAGAGTAGGAGAGTTGATAACTTGGCCAAAAATTTAAACAAGTGTAAATGACACTCTTATTTAACAGATTTTTTTTTAAATAGGGATTTTCTTTTGTTGTTGTTCTTGTTGCATTTTTATTTCAATATGAAGGAAAATATGTTAAAATTATTTCAGTTTGGATTAAATACCAAATTTTAAATTTAAAAATTCTAATTTGTATTGACTGTTTTTAAACTTCAGAGTTTTTTTAAAAAATTGAAAAGAAACAAAAAAATCCGATAAGGTATTTTTACTAGTTGCCTTCATCTTTTTGAGGAATTCTTATAAATAGAGTCAACTGTAGTATGTGTAAGTTCAGAGATGGATTTCAGCAGTTCTCCCACACAGCCAAAGGTGCAAAACTCACACTTTTTGTCTGAGATGTGCCTTCGTTAACAAGTAGCACATCTAAAATCCGCTAAAAATACTGTGTTCAGGCTAGGTCTCCACCTCTTTTTATTAAATTTCTTTTTTTCCCTGCAAAACTGTTCCACAGGGGATAACAAAACAAAAAAATATGCAAAACTTGTTAAAATGATTTTATGCCCAAGTTTCTTTTCGGTCTTTGTCCCTCAGTCATTCTGTATCCATTCATAAGGTCAGGGTGGAAGGGAATTCTGGAGATCATCTAGACCACCTCTGTAGTTCAAGCAGGGTCACCGAGCCTGTTGCCTGGGACATCACCCAGATTCCTTTGAAATGTCTCCAAGGATAGAGATTTCACAACTTCTGTGGTCACCCTAAGTTATAAGTTTTGCCTGATCAGATTCATTCCTGTCCCTTGCTTTGATGAGAACCAGACACCTCCTTCTCAAGTGACACCAGGTGTCACAATTCAGATGATGGGTTTTTCCAAAGTTCATGCCATGTAAGAAATTTGGAAATCACACCTTATTTTGTCTTCTCCCTGCACAGTTCTTCCATGTTACTTCAGCAAGCTTGTACCTCCCTTAAGGCACTTGTGCATATTCAAGGCTTATAACACATACCACTACAGTGATTTTACAGCGTGAGGGCCAGAAGCTGCTCCCAGGACAAGGTTATTTAACCATGTCCATGCAGCCTGGGAGGAGGAGGCAGAAAACAACAGGTCACTGATCTAACTGAACTCACTAGCAAGAGTAATTCTCTACCCTAAAAATGCCTGAACTTTTCTTGCCCAAACTTGTGATAGAATCCGTCCTTCTCTTTTCTTTTCTTTTCCTTCTGTCAGAGAGTGCAGGAAGGACACTTTTCTCTCGGCAATACAGAAACCTGAGTCATCCCTACAGTAAAGGAAACTTGAGTGGAGGAAGTGGGTGCAAGAAGTTTTTGCTGCATGAACCAATTGTATCTTCAGTTCCAACAACTGTGATTAAGTGATTAATTTCTGTGGGCCTGAGAAAAGAAGGGAAGTCACTCAGGTAGTGAGGAAGTGTCAAGATAATGCACGTCTGTCTGCAGAGTAGTCTTGATGCTTAGAAATGCTTCATATGCCTGTAGTTATCTCTTCTCCTTCTTAGTTTCTCTAAGGGATGAAGAGATTATTTCATTGATACTAGGCCATTGCCATAAAAGAAGGCACTAAATAAAATGCAGCTGTGGTATTTGACTAAGGTGTATTTTACCTTTGAAATATTAGAAAAACAATTGCATTTGTCACCCAGCAATCCACTGAGTTTGAAGGGAGACAGAGCACAAAATCATATGTCTTACCACCTCTTTTGTATGGAATAAAAGTGCCAATGGAATAGAAACTTGCTTTAATTCAGGGAAAGAGAGACATCAACAAGAACAAGATCAAGACAAAAAATCCCAGTGAAAAGGTCGAAAGTCCTGAACACGAGGGAATAAATCATTACATTCAGAAGTACATTTTAAAAGGAGAAAAGATGCTAACAATCTGCCCCAAAACAATTTGAAATCAATAACTGTGTCAGACAAAGAATGGAATGGAAGTCATGCTGTTTTATATATTACATTAAATCAGCAGCAAAATCTTAAATTTTGATCCTTTTATAAAACAATACAGAAATTGATTTTTTTTTTTTGGGTAAGGAAAAGAATGAAAGAAAAAAAGGAAAAAAAAAACAACAAAAAAAAAACCCCACCAGCTGTTTCCTGGCCAAGGAAACCACAGGGGTTCTTATTCTGTACTACAGTAAATGGCCAACTTCCTAGGGTAGTTTAAGTCCCCTGCAGCCTGCAGTGTCAGCAGAGTTGGTCATTTATGAATCAGTGGGATTTTGTTAGAAGTTTGTTTGTCTTTCAATGAAACCACCTGCCTTGCACTTGAATTGTTTGAGCTATAAATAGAGGACCAGTGCATCAAATTCTTTCAGAATGAAACACGAAAATACGGGCAGCAGGAAGGGTGAGAAAGAAGCTGCAGGTCAGCCTTTTGGCAATGAGAAATAAAAGTTGGAAAATATTTTGTTTATTTTTTATGTTGTAAAACATGTAGCAGGCAAACATCCAAAAATCATTCCTCACCCACCCTCTTTTAGGCCACATTCAGGTGATGGAACTCCACAGAACCTGACCTCTTTCCTTGGCTAACTTTCTTCCTTCCACATTAATGAGCTGGCCTGAACCCTAAAAGGGTAATTTTGTTGTGTCTGTTGAAAATACAGGTATTTGAATTCTTACCAGGTGAGTATGTTGCCATCTATATAAAGGGCCCAATAGTGTTTTAAATGATCAAATATTTCTTTTTTTCTAACAAGGCAATGAGTTCTACTGGCCAATCCTGCTTTTTCTACTTGTTTGTTTAAACCAGAGTGGCTGCTTTCCATTCATTTCACACTGCTTGCCTTTCAATTTCACAGTGCCTTGTAGTTGAGTTTGTAAAGTTGCCACTAAGGAGCCCTGCTCGAAGTATTTCCATGGAAAGACAACAGGAAATGTTCATAGAATTCACACTCTTTTCCCACTGCAACATATCCTGGCAGATGTGTTAGTTACCATAGCAACAATTAAGACTAGCTTTTTCCTTTTTTTTTTTTTTTTAATAATGAGCACAATCAATGGTGCCTGAAATTTTTTCAAATAAAATTGTGTTTCAGATTTAAATTATGCAATGTAAAGATTTTCTTGATGATGTGTGTCTGCTAATATCTGAAAGGGTGTGAGATAAGGAGCTGTGTGATTTGGATGATCTGTACCTTTTTGTTCTTCAGATCAGGGCTTACATGACATTGGCTTGTTTCTGCTGATGTAAAGTAGGAGAGCTGGAAAAGGAGCAGGCTGATCCTATATCCAGAAATAAGAAAAAATTGTAGCCCTTCAGTGTCAATACTCAGAGAACTTAAAAGAGGATTTAATACTCAGGAGCTGTTCTCTGGGTTGGAAAGGTGAGTATAACAATATAGAGAATATGGAGTTTATCTCACACTTCATCTCTTCCCACAGCCATCTTTAGAAGTCTTCATGCTGTAAAGCTCTTGAACCACACATCAATGACAGCAAATGCAAGTTTGGATCATTGCACTGCTCTCCATGAAATTACTATACCACTGCAAGTAGGAGAAGAATTGAAAGGTAATTCTAGTAAAAGTTACTGTTCTGGAAAGAAACAATGTTGATCAATTAAGAAAGAATAATTGAATAGGAAAGACTATGAGCTGAATCAAGAAACCAGGTATGGATTAATGCCTTCTACAGGAATGCAAATACTGAGCAACTCCACTCAGGTCACAGATCTTGAACTCAAGTGTTCAAAAAATGTGTCAATATGGAGCTTAGGGATGAGGCTTAGTGCTGGATCTGGCTGTGCTGGGTTAATTGTTGGACTTGATGATCTTAGAGGTCTTTTCCAATCTTAATGATCCTATTACTCAATCTGGGTGTAAGGGAACCAGGGAGGACTCCAGTCCTACCATGTCCCACTTATTCCAGAAGTGCTTGTAGCCACATCTACAGCCTGATTCCTCCTGCCTGTTTCCCTGTTTGCTTTATTCTGTGTACAGGCACTAAAGGTGTCCTCTTTTGACAAGGTTTGCCTCGCTATCAGCCCAAATTAAAGTTGTTATGACCATCCCTTCCATGCCCACTTTAGGGCCCTCCCCAGCAGTTTGGCAAGCCATTGGGTAACGCTGCTGGAATGCTGGAGGCGCAGAAAGAAGAGCCAGAGACAGCTGTGTTCAAGTTCAGAGGAAAGGAAGGAAGGGGGCAAGACCCACCTTCTTTTATTTCTTATATACTCTTTTAGAAATCACTAGTCATTGGAGGAGATCAGTTCTTCCTCCTTCAACTACAGTGGTCAAAGAAAATGTCCATCAAAGATCTGTGTCCATGGGAAAGGAATGCAATTGATAAGATAGTTCTACAATAACATGGCTATGTTTACAGAACAATAACCTTGAGAACTAGCTACTATGAAATAGTTATTTTTAACAGCAAAGAGTAAGGCAACATTTGGGCAGAGGTGTCCAAATAGATCCTGTCTTTTGGTAGCACTCCTAATTCCTCAAAGAAGTAGTGCAGGCACTGCACCTAAAGAAAAACTAATTTTCCATTCCTCATTCTGCTGTTTTGCTTAGAAGGAAAGAGTGACTTGGTAAAACTGTTTCTTGCCTTGCAGCAACAAGTACCAAGTAATTGTATATAGATAATCCTGTGAGTGCCTGCACAAATGGAAATATGAATCTGTACTGGGATTGTGATGGAGAAGTATAGTCATTAATTAGATGCCACAATTCTTTAGTGCCAGGTAGAACAAGCCATTACTGAATCTGAAGTGATCCTCGTATTTCCTGCAATAACACTGTGTGGCTGAAAAACTCAGCTTGTATCCAACTAATAGCTTCTGAAAAAAGAGACGACATATTTTTTAACCTTTCCAAAACACACTCGCTAACATACTCTAATGCTTGAGAGTACATAAGGTCACCTGAAACAGCAGCCTTTACATTTAAAACAGATGTGGCTATACACAGCACAGAAGGAACGTACTGCTTCGGGTTTTGTGCAACAAGCACCGACGCTTTCCAGCTCTTTGCAATTTTGACACTTACAGCTTACACACAGGACTGCTCTGGAGTCGGATATTCCATGTGTATTCATAGAGATGATTAAGAAATTATTTACACACAGCTGACAGAAAAGGCTGGTGCATAAAGATAACCACTCTCAACACATTATCCTTTGCAGTCTCAGTTCTCCACATTTCCTTGCTTCGTTGCACTGGAGGAAGGTAGACTGAAGCTACCAGCACACCAATGGCACCCTTGGCTCACCAGTTCATCACTACTGGGTCAGCTGCATTCTGCAGCGAGAGGTGGAGAAGAGTTACTCCACAGCCTTTTCTTGCCCATGTGCTGTGCTAAGCTGAGGTTAAGTAAGCACTTGTTTTTTTTATTGTGTGTGCCTGAACCAAGTTTGAGTAGCCACAGCAGAGATATACAGAGGAAAACCAAGTTACAACCCAAGCCTTCATAGAATGTGCTGAGTTGGAAGGGACCCACAAAGATGAGTCCAACTCCTGGCCCTGCACAGGACACCCCAAGAGTCACCCCATGTGCCCAAGTAAAGACGCTTAACCCGGAGCTCTTGAGGTAGCGACAGCATCGTTTATGTGAGCGAAATCCCTGCCAGGACGAGTTGCAATGGTTTTACAACTCTCCCAAAGGACAGAGTTCTAGCTACCGCAGATGACCTATTTCTGCTGGCTCCTCTAGAAATGAGAGTTACCCCAGGTGTGATGTTCTAGAGTCCGCGAGAATGAACGGCTACACAGAGGGCTCTTCTCTGGGATAACAGCCTTTTTATTATAAATCCAGTGTTGCATTGTGAGGGTCCAGGGAGGGAGTCCAGAGACATCCAGGTGGCTGGATTAGCCCAGAAGAAAGAGCCCGAGGAAGCCCTGCAGGGGTCTTTTAGAGGGAGGTGGGACCAGGAAACACCTAATGGAAAACCGCATAGTTCAAAGTGACCAGTGGAGGGGAGAGCTTCCCAGGGCATAGCCATATATGGGACCTAAGGTATGGATACAGGTAACACAAGGGAAATATGGGGTTTTGCCACAGCTCAGGGGGAGAGTTCAGATATTGGAGGGAGAAGGTTCAAAGAGTGTTGCCTTGGCTTTCTTTCCACCAACCTTGAACTTCCACAGCAGTAGCTTCTCCCAAGTATGCCGCTACACCCAAGAGTGTTGGTCAAATGCTTCTTGATTTCTGCCAGGCTTGGTGCTGTGGCCACTTCTCTGGGGAGCCTCTTCCAGTGCCCAACCACCCTTTGGGTGAAGAACCTTTTCCTAACACCCAACCTAAACCTCTCCTGACACAACTTCAGACCATTCCCTCAGGTCCTGTCACTGGCAACCACAGAGAAGAGATCAGCACCTGCCCCTCCTCTTCCCCTCAGGAGTAAGCATCTTGGAATTATAATCCACCATGTATTGAAATTTTCCAACCATAGCAAAGGGTCCAAGTCTTCTGCTTCTTTAACACCGAAAGAAAATATTTTGAAATCTTTCCAAAATCATGATGGCACCACAAATTTCTATAGTGTTGATGAAAGGTCAATACTGTTTATTGGAGGTGTATTTACTGGAGGAACGAATCAGTGTGCGAGCCTTGGGCTTGAGCTTGTAGAGCTGTATTGTTGTGGAGACTCTGAACAGGCACAGATGTTCCTTCCCTTTCTAGTTAAACTGACATAATAAATTAGAGAACAAGAACAGATCTCAGAGAAGAACTCCAGTACAATGTTGGTGGCACTGGCAGTATGTTGGTTTTCTCTTACCTGTCTATGGTAAAAAACAGTTTGGTGTCTTGAAGAACGAGATGATTTAAAATCTGATTAATGAACCAGGCTCAGCTTCATGTGTGGGTGAAGTGCACACCCCTAACCATTGCAGAAAGTCAGAGAAGATTTTCAAAATATTCTCCTGGCCATAAGAACCAGAAATTCATCAAGCAATGGAATTGCTTCCTCATGCAGTGTATGTTAGAGAGGAATCTCCTCCCACCTGAGCATCTGTGAGTCCATCCAGCTCCTTGGTGTGTGTGTGCGTGTCATGATACCAACCAAAAAATTTACACTTGTGCTCAGAGGGATGGAATCTTCTCTGGAACCACATAGAAAGGCATAGAAAGGCTCAGGATGGCTCTTTGAAGACTCAAATGGAAAGAAGTCCACACTAAAAACTTATGAAGAATTACTCTTCAAGGCACTCTATACTACAAAACATAACAAAGTCAGTCCTGTGAGATTTGCCTGGGGTGCCAAGTCTGCCTAAGACAAAAGGTCCATCACGAAAACTGGAAATTTCATGACTTGTACACAACCTCTAGCTGCCAATTGAGCTATACATGCAAAATCTACAGTCTGAACATACATTTAGTATCTTGGATAGCATATTCTGGCACTTTGGACCCAAATCAGTTCTCATTCTTTTAGGTGGTCTGGAAGCAACTGCTAAAATTTGCAACACCAACACTTGGTTTAATTGCTTTTTAAATTCCAGAGGAACTAATGTTTCATTTAAAGTTAACTAAATCTGTTCAGATTTTTGTGTGCACAGATTTTGGACTTAATCTATGGAAAAGATAAAAAGAGTAGCACAAAAAAGAAGAAAAATTAAATAAGCTGGGATAAAGTGAAGGTGAAAATGCAATGAAATATTTGTTAACTGGTTCTTAAAAGCTTTTAAGGAAAGTTAGGTGAAATCCTAAAAAAGAAACAACAAAGGCAAGAAAGCAAAGTAAGGAAAGCAAAGCAGCAGGAGAAACAGAGGCTAGGCATCACTTTTTCTTTGTCAAGCCATTACTGTCTCTCTGTTGCAGAAGGACTGAAAGAATAAAAGCAAATGTCAGATCAGTTATGCTGATTTCTGTCTATTGCAGGTATTTTTCTGGTCTTCATTATCATAGTATCATAACACTTCCCCATCTAACTATTTATCCTCACGGCACCTCTCTGAGGTAGGGCACTGCTATTATTTCTATTATACAGCTGGAGTGAGGCTCGGGTAATGGAGCAGATTCTTAGCTGGCATAAATTGTCACAGCTCCATTAACTCTGGTGTGAGAGGACTTCATGGAGCTTAGGATCTGCCACTAAATGAATCTCCCTTCTCTCTGGGAGCCAGGGGAAGAGAGGGGAAGCAAGCCCTCAGGTTTTCCAAGCTCTTAACTACTACTCTGCCCAGAAGACCACCCTGCCTCTGTTTAGATAATGTGTGATCTTTGGGCCAAGTCCTGCTGTCTTTATTCTTGCAAGAAAAGTCAATGAAGTCTACATGGCATTATTCACACAAAGCCTGCAGGACACAGCTCATGAGGTGGTACAGATTATGCACCACAGAAAGGCTGAAATTATAGGGACAGACCACACTCTCCCACATATCTGATGTTGGAGAATTACAGGAATGAAGCATGGAGCTGTCAAGCTGCAGTCAGTGTAGGGTGGAAAAGAGAAGGAGCACAAAGAAGTGTGAAAACACACAGGGATTCTGATGTGGAATTAAATCATGATGTTCCCAGAAAGTTTGAATAAAAGCCATGCAAATTATTTACTTTCCTCAAGCTTAATTCAAACAAATCAACAAGACAAGAAAATTAAAAGGAGAAAAGGCAGTAAGTTGTGTTTCTCACAATACAGGTGTCTCAACTCTAATGAGTCTACAGGATTCGAGCTGGATTCAGAAATATCACCAGAAGTGATTATACCTTGTAAAAGTAGACCAGAGAGAGACGTGCCTGTGTGTGTCTTGGGCTGTAATTAAAGCCATAAGCCATCAGCAGCAAAGAGGCCAGCTGCAGCATTTCAAACCTTTCCTACTGCAGCATTAAAAATAGATTGTGGCACAATAATAATAAAAAAATATGTACCCAAAATAATTCCAATAAAAAAAATTTTGCACATCTGATTACTATAATTGATTTCTCTTCTAGATATGAATAAATGACCCAGGCTAAATGCCAGTTCCTTGCAAAGAATTTCATTTAAGCTTCAGTGAATTGAAAGGCTCAACCAGACTCAACATTTCCAACTTCCTAGCAAGTAGCAGAAAATCTACCTGACAGTTGCCATGGAAACGCGAACAGGAAGAGCTAACCACCAGCCTATAAATCCACAGAGAAACCTTTCTTAATTGGAAGGCCTTTAACCCACACATTTTTCTCATAGCTGCAGAGCTTATTTCTAAAGAGATTATTAAATTCCTCAATTGACTTATGAAGGATGTTTCCCACTATATTACTGTGCTCTGGGTTGCTCATTCTTTATATCTGTTTCCAAAATTACAAAGCAGAGCAAGGATGATAAAAGTTAACACAGATGTTTCAATGAAAAATCCATATGATGTTCTGAAAATAACTTCAGTGGTAATGTTCTACTAAAAAAAAAAAAAAAAACCAACCAAAAAAAACCCCCACAAACAACACACCAGAAAACCTACCATAAAACTAATAAATTCATGAATTGACATGGCATTAAAGAGATGAGATATCCCAACCTTCTCTGCTTTGGGTTCTAGGAAATATTTTTTAAATGGAAGACTTTCATAGGGAAATACAAGTGAAACTATGTGAGGAATCATTGCTTAAGACTATAAATGTTAATTATATAAAGGTCCGCAGACGTATACACACAAGTTCTAACACCAGCAAGTATATGTGCAGATAATTTAATTTTAAAGAAAACAGGAATTGAGTCACTCATGCTTATGTCATTTCCTCCAGAATTTTGAAGGTTTCATCAAAGTTTTGGCAGGGAATCTACACATTAGATAGTTTCTGTGTTTTGGTTTTCTGCAATGCCATTTTTCTAACCAGGGGTGGCTGAACTTTTTGAAAGGCTGGCAGCTACTTTGGGGCTGAGACTGTTGCCTCGTTTCCAAGAAATTCAGTCCAATGCAGCTAAATGAATTTTTCCTCTCCCATTCTCTCCTGAATAGAGAGAGAATAATCAGATGCAGGCTCAGAAAGTCTTGTTTGGTGGGGTTCTTTTTTTAGGTAGTCAAATATTTGTTATATTTGGTTAAGTGGGCAGATTCCTCTTTTTCTGTACATTATGTCACACATCAATATTTTTCTTCCTTATTTTCAAATTCTAAGGACAATAGAAAACAAAAAATGTCTGTATTAAGCACCAAGTACAGTCAATTGGAGCACAATTGATTCCTGCTGATTTCAATGGAATTAGGATTCTGCTCGGTTTGTGTTGGAACGGATAGAGGGAGCAGAGAGGTGGAGAAAAGCCATCTTTTCTGCCATATTTTTTTTTTCTTTTTAAAGCCTGTCTAGAATTTGGATTAAATATTTAGCCCTTGTTCCTCCTGTGTTGTGCATCTGTTTGAGAAACTGAAGCACTATGGGGCAGGGCAGGCAGTCACAGATGCTCTTCCAAGGTAGCACTGATGCCAAAAAATACTGGTGTGGCAGTGTGGAATGGGATCCAGCACCATGCCCAGGTGAGAATCACAGGTTCATCACCTCCACCATGCTCTGGTTCCTTCTACAAACAGAACTCCACTTTGAAGCCTGAAACTCTGGAAGATCCCGCCATTGGGAGCACCAGAAGAAGATGTAAGTGAGGTGAGGTCTGGAGTAAACCTATTGCCACTTACCAATGGGGTGGACTCAACTTGCAATGGAATTTATTGACTGAAGGTGACCCTCATATAATTCCCACATTGAACCCGAACATATATCGCAAATCCCCTGCTTTGAGGAGAATCCTTTTACTCCAAGGGATGGTTCACACCCTCACACTATTGAGCCTTTATGTGGCACGTCAGCACCTGTAGAGGGGAGAAACCTTGGTGCTTCATATAAGTTTAACACAACAGAGGACTCTCCCTTCCCTATGCCTCCTGCGATAGTCTCAGAAGAAAACCTGAGTTATCCAGGAATCATCCAGGGAACTCAGATGCAGGTGGTTATTGGCAGAGAAGAATCTCCCCTAATGAGGATCAGATAAGAGATACACTAATTACTTAAGTGTTGGAGGGCAAAACACAACAACTAAAGTGTTTCCACACCTCCTTGTCAAATCACCTCAGTTTTAACTTGCCTTACCTTCCTCCTTGTACCTATTTCTAGCCCTGAGACTCTCTTGAATGAGTACAGCCACACTAATTGCCAGCAGTGTGTATAGTAAGCAAATAGCTAAATGGATCTGCTTCATGCAAAAAAAGGCCATGTATTTTCACTTGTGACATGCAAACATTTGAATGCTTTTTTTATCTGGTAAAGGATTAAAACATTATTGTTTCCCTACCTACCCTGAATGACACTGAGCATTCACATGGTGTTACCATGCTCTTTATATGAATGGGATCGACTGAATTTCATTTCTTAGTGCCAAGTAAATACTTTGGAGTAAATTAACATAATGAACACTATATTCTATTGCCTGAATTATTGTTTTCCTCCCCTCCCCATATCGTTGTTATTATTAGAATTGTTGTATGACTGAGAGAATCTCTCGAGGGACAAGCAAGCTTTACTTAACAACTGCACCTCCAAGTCCATCAAGCTGGCAACTGCAAGCCTATGATTAGCCTAATAAAAGTTAAGGGAAAATTGTAAAGTGAATGGAAAATATTAAAGGTGCTGTGAAACAAAACCGTAATTAGGTAGCAATACTCCAGTGATGACAGCTAGAAAGCACCTGCTCCCTGCAGCATCCTAAAGTGTTTGCAAAGTCTGCAAAATTCTGTAGAAAAATCCATAGCCATGTAGTCTCCATGCCTACAGGGATTTACAATACCCTGGAGAATTTTCAAGGGATTTTTTTAAAGTGACTTAACTTTTATATTTATCTTTTTTTTTTCCCTAGCTGTCTGATTTGTTCTCCAATCTGGGTGGCATGTTCAGCAGACTGCTGCTTTCTATTTCTCTCTACACACCTGTTTTCTACCACGTAGGATACAGGGACTCCATAAACCTTAAAGAAGACACGATTTCTTTTCCAGAGAGATTGTTCTCAGAGGGCCAGACTCTCAGGCCATCTGACACCCTGGAAGTATTAATTCCTATTTATGCAAGTAATGGCACCTGTGGAAATAGAGTGAAGCTGTGCCAAGGAAGGTTGAGGTTGGATGTCAGGAAAAGGTTCTTCCTTCAGAGGGTGGTTGGACATTGAACAGGCTCCCCAGGGCAGTGGTCACAGCACCAAGTGTGCCAGAGTTCAAGGAGTGTTTGGCCAAAACTTGCAGGTGGGATTCTTGGTGGTGTCTTGTGCAGGCCCAAAATGTTGGTCTTTGATGATACTTGTGGGTTCCTTTCAACACAGGATATTCTATGATATTTCCTAGGCTATTTCCCAGGCAAAACCTCCCATTAAGTCTTTATCTTGCAGAGGTTATTGAAAGAAAATTTTAGCTATACACTTCTTTTGACTACATATGGTTACTTGGCTTCTATCCACATCTGCAGCACTTGTTCTGTCAAGATCTCTAGGTTGTTTCAGAACTTGTAGCTCAACAGCCAACATATGGTGGAAATCTGCACTTTGGCTCAGATTAGTAAGGAAGTCCAGGCAGCTTCATGTTTTGTCTGTTAATGCAAAAACCAAAAGTCCTGTGTTGGTTGTTGTTTCATGGTAGGGACTGAAATTCCAGTGTATGCTTTGCTTTTCTTCCTCAACCCTGAGCTGCTTCAAAGCAAAGGAACATGATCTATATAATAAACATAGGAAACCATAGCCTTGGAGGTCTCTAAACTCATCTCAGAACCCACTACTGAATTATCTGAGAGAGGATTTCCACTCATTTTCAGGATGAAGGTGGTTTTGAATTCTAGATTGTAGGTACATTGTATTCAGGAAGCGGTGGGAATGGGTCAGGCTGCAATGGCTGAGCTGTATAAGTGGATCATTAACTCTCCTTACAACTTCACCTAGCAGAATTCATTTCAGTCCTATATTTCATCTGCTGGAAAGAGAAGCAGTGGAGCACTGCAAGGCTCTGCTGTACTGTTGTGGTGGGTAGACTCTGGCTGAACACCAAGTGCCCCCCTAAAGCTGCTCTATCACTCCCCTCCTCAGCTGGGAAGTGGAGAGCAACCGGAAAAAAAGGCTCATGGGTCAAGATAAGGACAGAGAGAGATCACTCACTGCTCAAAACAGACCTGGCTTGGGGAAATTATTTGACTTTATTACCAATCAAATCAGAGTAGGGTAATGAGCAATAAACCCAAATCTTAAAACACCTTCTCCCCCACACTTCCTTCTTCTAGTTTCAACCTCACTCATTTCTTTTACGTCCTCCCACCCAGTGGCATGGGGGTATGAGATAGAAAGCCAGAGGGGGGGGATGTGAGTTGTGGCCAGTTCATCACACATTGTCTCTGTGGCTCTTTCTCTGCAGGAGGAGAACACCTCACACTCTTCCCCTTCTCCAGTGTGGGGTCCCTCCCATGGGAGAAAGTTCTATGTGAACTTCTCCAGTGTGGGACCCTTTCCACAGGGAGCAGTTCTTCAGGAACAGCATGGATTCCCCGTGGGGCCACAAGTCGTGCCAGCAAGCCTGTTCCAACATGCGCTCCTCTCCATGGGAGCACAGGTCCGGCCAGGAGCATTGGCTTTTTGTGGGGTCACAGCCTCCTTTGAACCTTTGCCTGCTCTGGTTATTGTCTTCCATGCCTCCTTTGAGCCTTTGCCTGCTCTGGTCCATGTCTTCCATGGGCTGCAGGTGGATCTCTGCTCCCCCATGGACCCCCATGGGCTGCAGGAGCACAGCTGTCTCACCATGGGCTGCCCCATGGGTTTCAGGGAAATCTCTGCTCTGGCACCTGGAACACTCCCTGCCCCTCCTTTTTCACTGCCCTGGGTTTCTGCAAGGCTGTTTCTCTCACATATTCTCACTCTTCTTGTGCTGCTGACATGCTTAGCAGGTTTTTTCCCCTTGCTGTGTTATCACAGCACTGCTGCCACTGTTGCTGATGGGCTCAGCCTTGTCCAGTGGTGAGTGCAACTGGTGTTGGCTCTATTGGACACAGGGGGAAGATTCTGGCAGCTTCTCACAAAACCCATCCTAATAACCTCTCTGCAACCAAAGCTTTGCCATAAAAACCTAATACAACTGTCTAGACTTTCATCCTGCCTTCCAGAAAAAAAGCTCCAACAGGAAGGTAATTTTCCCCAAGTTATTTCAAGCTGAGATTTCAAGCCGTGTTGGTGTGTTTTAAAAGCACCAAGTAGGTGGACTAGAATTTATATTTTTATAATGATAAAAAAGAACATGGGAAAGAGTTACAGTGGCATCAGTTTTAAAAAAGAAGAAATGAAATATTCAGAAATAAGGAGATTAAAGAATAATCTGAAATGCACAGAGACAATTGTTTATTATATTTGTTTTATGTTTCCTGCTATTAAATATTTGGTTGGATCTCTATCACTTCTTGCACAGAAGTTGCTATCTACTGGCAATAATTATAATACTTTTTTTCAGGCTACTGTTTCAATCAGAGTCTCAGATATTCACTATTTTATTACCTGAGATGTGACTTTCACAATAAGTTTATATTTCTCTCTCTTCTCCTCAACTACAGTTCAGCTTTGTTTGATATCTTCAGTGCCATTTAATACATTCTGCTGCTAATTCCAACAAACTGTGGAAAAAGTTCTGAACTCAGTTTTTAAATATTTCTCTTCTATCAACAAAGTCAGTTCAGTGAAGGAAGAAGCAAGGAGGCAGAGCAATATTGCAAAAGTAAATTTTTTAGAATCAGAGGATTGTTGGGATTGAAAGGGACTTTTAAAGGTCACCCAGTCCAACATCCCTGCAATGAGCAGAAACATCTTCAACTGTATCAGGTTTCCCAGAATCCCATCCGACCTGACCTTCAATGTTTCCAGAGAAGGGGAATCCACCCCCTCTCTGGGCAACCTGTCCCAGAGTTTCACCATCCTTATTGTAAAAAAACTTCTTCCTTGTATCTAGTCTGAGCTGGCCCTCTTTTAGTTTAAAACCATTAACCCTTGTCCTGTCACTACAGACTTTGCTAAAAGTTTTGTCTTGATCTTTTTTACATGTCCCCTTTAAGCACGGAAAGGTTGCTCTAAGTTGTTCCTAGAACCTTCTCTATCCAGGCTGAAAAACCCAAGCCATCTCAGCCTTTCCTCATGGGAGAGGTGTTCCAGCCCTCTGATCACTGTTGTGTCCCTCCTCTGGACCTGCTCCAACAGGTCCAGAGTAGAATAAACAATAGGATAGTTTGATTCACAATAGGATGATTTAAGAGCTGATAGTATGAAGAAACATTAGAAATTAATGAGAAAATAATCACTATAGAGAGGGCAAACATACTATGAGAACATAAATTTTAGAGATTAGTCATAATTTCATGTTAGAACATTTAGTCAGTCTTTCTAAAGCTTAATGAAATGCACTAAAACCAGCATGTACAGGAGAATAAGAGGAATGCTGAACATTTTCTCCCAAATATACAAAAGATGCTCCTGGACTGTAAGGTGCTAAATGTGTAAATACATAACTTGAAGGAAAAGATGGAAAAACCCAATTTGCTCCTGTTGGTGCTCTGTTGCATTCCTCTATTTTATTCCCAGCTTTCTGAATGCTTTCAAGAGATCTGCCTAAGGAAATCAATGGCTATTGACAGATTCTGTAATTACATTTACAAGCCAAGGATCCTAGCCCTCTGACTCTTATTTAAGCAATTACATACCTTCTAACCTGTTTTGCTAATGATCACCAATGTATGGATCTGAGCTAAAAATCAAATCATGTTCTAAAACACCCACTTGCCTTTCTGCAGAACAGTACTGTGACAGAATCCTTCACTGTGATACTGACAGAATAGCTGATGACTACTACTGGGTGGAAAATGCAGCTGATTTTCACAGACATTCCTTCCAAATTCATACTGAATTTGGGTTTGGCTGGGATGATGGAGTTTGAACTGGGTTCAAAAATCAGTCCTAGAAAGTGAAGGTCAGTTTTCTTTTTGTCTGATAGAGTACTCTGTGGCTGGAATAAATACTTAGGAAGAGGGAAAACAATATACAGATTGAACTTTTTCACCCATTTCCTGCCATTCAGGATGTTGCCCAAAGCATCCGAGCTGAGTGCTAGGTGTTGCTCTCTGCTGTCCTTGTTGGAGCCATTTTGTGAAACAGTCTATATAGTTTCTCAAACAATGAAAAATAAGATACTAGCTGCATAATTAGGGCACTGAACCAGAAGTTGGGACTAAGGTCCCAGTTTTTATTTAATTAAATGTTTAAATTTTGGAGATTAAATGAAACCTTTCAGAGGCCTTTCAATACCCGAAGAGAGACTTTTTACAAGGGCCTGTGATAGTGACAGGACAAGGGGGAGTGGTTTTAAATGGATAGAGGGTAGGTTTAGATCAGATATTAGGAAGAAATTATTCAATTTGAGGGTGGTGAGCACTGCCACAGCTTGCCCAGAGAAGCTGCTGATGCTGCATCCCTGGAAGTGTTCAAGGTCAGGTTGGATGGGGCTTTGGAAAGTGTCCATGCCTGTGGCAAATTGGAACAGGATGATCTTTAAGGTCCCTTCAAACCCAAACGATTCTGTGATTCTATAAATCTATAAAAAACTTAGTACATCAGAATTAATGGTGGGTTACACACTGCTGGTGATTTGGGTGTGAAACCCCATAAGAAAAATTGGGAGTTGATACCTCTTACACCTGCCAACAGCTTTGGTAACTCTGCTTTTGGGTAGCAGAATCATCATGTCTGCTTTGTTGTCAAATTAGATGATATATTTTTCTGGGAAGAAAAAATCTGACAGAAGAAATTGTGTCCCCAATAAGTTTAAAAAACTTAGTCTCTATTTCTTGTAGCAAGAATTCAAACCTCTGGGTAAATTTTGTATTCATTCATAGGAAAAGAAAATATGGTCACAATATCAATCTGTGTTTTATTGACAAAAATTCAAAAAACTCTTTAAAAATATGTGCATGAAAACTCTATTCCTGCATGGTCTTAAGGTAAAGTGACTTTTCCATTGCCCTTCTGAAACTCATTAACTTCACCTAAATTTATCAGAAATACATTAAACTCCAAATGCCTCAGCTCTGAGTCAGAGGAAAGAGTGAAGCCTGTGCAACAGATGATCAGAGAAGCACAAATATCCTGAATACCTGCTAGCATCTGCTACCAGAAACAGTTCCTGCACCACCTAGCAACTGCTACTAAAGGCTTTTCTGCTTAGTAACTCTTACTACCTGACAGCATCTGTTGTTCAGTGTGCAGATTGCTGATTCCACTTGCCAGAAGTGAAGCTATTGTGTAGGAGGAAAAACAAATTATTACATGCTTTTGGGTTTCATTAGGTTTTCTTTGCTCTCCTACATGAAGGCTTTTGTAGAATTCCAAATGAAATGCTTCTTTTTTCTTTCTTTTTTTTTTTTTTTTTTTTTTTTTTTTTTTTTTTTAATATTACTATTTTAGACATAAACAATTGCTTCAAACAGATACTAAGTGTTCGAAATAGCATCCAAAATGTTTTCGTGAAGCTGGGGGATAACTAAGCTCATTCTTGTTTTGGAAACTTCCTCTGCAGCAACCAGTATGTGGTGCCGTTAAATCACAGGTGTCCATAGTCTACAAACAGGTGAAAAAAATAAAATGAGACATTTGATAGCTTAGAGGTGTGCAAACCTAAGTGTGTGTGCCCATACCTTTGGTAAGGCTACTTGTCTTTTCATGGAACTGCAAGACTGAAAAGAAATACACCCCTGCCATAAAGTTGAAAAGAAACTTTCTGTCATAAAGGAGGCTCTATGGACTCTGCAGCTAAGCTCTCAGTCTTTCCCAAGTAGGTATTTTATGTTCTCCTTTCCTTCTGGTGGTGAATGTGACAAGGGAAATATGATAAAGAGATAAGGAGGGTCAGCAGCCTGATCTGAGATTTGACAACATAGTGAGTGGGAGGAGATGCAGAAGGGGATTGTAAGGAGAATTGAGAAAGAGAAATAAAGAAGGGGAGCAAGGGTGCATCCTTGACCCTTTTTGAAATGAGAGGGCACCTTGCTACTCACTATAGAGAGTGCAGCATTTAAGCCCAAATTTGCTGGGGGAATAAGACTCCCCTGTAACTTCACCAAAGTTGTTATGGCAGGGTATAGATTTATTCCTTGCTTTTAAACTGTGTTCTTGTCCTGGGCTTGTTGCTTCCTTTGTGTTCCTATTTTTCCCCCTCAGCATTACTAACCTGCCTCATATGGGGACATCCTGGAGGACGGTTTGCCTGGTTCACTTTCACTGTGGAAGTGTGGGCAAAGTCTTCTTGATGGGCTCGTCTGAGACGGGATGCTCCCACTTAATGTGTGTCTGTGACAGCAGGTGTGTGCTCCATGTGCTGCCATCACTTAGCTTTTATTAGTACATTCTGCTTTGTTAAATGCTTCCCAGTTGCTGATGGGATCCTGTGTGCTGTGGAAGGCAGCCTTGAGCTGTGCCTGGAGCCAGGCTTGCATACCTGCCTCCTAAATGGAGACTAAAGCTGATCTTAACTGTAGCCTTGAAGACTCTGGCTTCAAAAGGAAATTAAATGGTCCAGGGACAATTCTGCTGTGTTAAATTGAACTTATTCTTTCTGTCCACAACTGGATGGATTTGTGCAAGCTGCCTGGTAAAAAATATTCCTGCCTAAGCTAAGCCTTGCGCCAAGCTTGGCTGTTGACTGGGAGAAGGTAATTTGGACCAGCTAAAATTCATGCCAGAGACTGTGCTGAGAATTTCAAGGAAGGGAAATGTTTGAAATGTGGGTGCTTGTGTCTTGCACACTGTCATGTTCATTTTGTTGGTATAGATACAGCCAGAACATCCTTCTTTCTCTGTCATAAAGAAGTACCTAGCAGAAATTATACCCTGTAGCCTTGCACTGCTTATATCTATATGAAGAACTGAAACTTTCGCTGTCTTTTGCCCCAGATCATCAGTCACTGCCACTGACTGGGGAAAAAAAAAAAAAAAGGAATGAACTAACATGTGAAATACCCCACTTCATCTAAACACAGCACTTCATCTAGAACACATTATATTCTCTAACCTGTGTTTTGATTCAGGTTAATGAAAAAGTAAACTTTTGAATTAATACATTTTATTAAAAAAACCCAGAGAACTTTGAACAAGTAAAAAATAATTTATTATTTTATGTAATGTCTTTAAGTATTTTTAGAATTAATTCCGAGAAGTTGAGCTGAATTTATAAACCACCTGGACTGTACTAAACCTGCCATTTCTTAGTGCAAAGAATTTAGGCCAAAGCTATTCTCCATCTTGTGCTTAAATTAAATTGCCTGAAAATTGGAAATGTCACTATTTCAATAAATTTTTTTTCATGTTATGCTGTCTGATCAAAGGTGAAGACCATCTCAAGTGCAAGTTAAATGTTAATGCTTTTTCTTTCATACATTGGCTTTCAGAACATTTACAGAGCAGTTGTGTTTCTGTGCATTTCAATGATAAGTTGAGCCATTTCAAAAGAAAACAAAACCAATTAAGAACTTCACGTGCTGGTTTAGATTGCTTTATTTTAAATGCTGCACACTGTGTCCAGGATGAAGGAGAATGGGATATAGTTCCTGTGAGCCTGTAATTTGCTGCCTCATCTCCACAGCAGGGTGCATACTTCTTTCTTTGAAAACTCCAGTTTGTCTCTGGTTAGGTGAAAATCTTTTCTTGCACATTGGGTATGAGGTTATGTGTCATTCTATGCCTTGTTTTCCTTTAGGTGTACTACCTCTTATTGAAATTTTCAATCCTATTCACCTCCTGCATTTACTTCTTTCATAATTTCCTGTTACAACCCCATTTTAAGAGTCAGTTGGGACCATCCAAGTGAAGTGTTAGCTCAGAGCTAATCTCTCAGGTTTCCCTTGAAATGTTTGAGATTCTCTTCCTCAGAGACGATATTCTCATGGATTAGACTCTCACCACCTCCAGCTTCTCCAGCTTGAGTTGCTTTTTTACTTACTAACATACCCTTCTGGTCAAATATGTTCTACCCTATGGCAAAAACAAACAGACAAACATACAAACAAAAATTATTTGAAACGTGAAATAAGTTGGTTTTTTCCACTGGTTCTTAAGGCTGTTTCACCTCCCCTCTGAACAACTTTGGTTTATCGCCCTGCTGGATTTAACACAGATGCACAGAGTAGCTTCAAATGGGATGTTAACACCCAGCTTGGGGAAAACCCTGGCACAGCGCTGCATTCTTAAGGCTTTTTCCCCACAGGACACCCTCATGTTTCAATGCAGGTGTAAATCTGGGTAGCCAACATCACGTGCTGGACCTTCTCTATTAGAAACACCAAGTCACACCATTATTTTATCTATCTGGGCCTTACTGGATCCAGAGATTCTCAAGAAGTTTACACAAATAGAACAACTAAACTTAGCCACTTTACTTTATTTTGTTTTTGAGTTACTTTATTTTATTTTATTTATTTATTCCTATAGTACTGCATTATGCTTTCCATCACACTTGTTGCAAGGCTATCTGTGTAATTAGCCAACATTCAGCAGATGGGTGTTTGCCAATTTCCAAGATCTATCTGTGGGGAACTTTGTTTTTTACTGTGTACATGGACAGTAAATATGCCTGTTCCTTTGGTATGGAAATCATCTTCAGGCTGTACAATCAATATTCATCCCATATCACACCAATTAACAAACTGTGAATAATTCGGAACTAAACATGAATGCATGAAGGACCACGATCACCCAGGTAGTGACTAATAAGGACTTGTTTGAAGTAATCACACACAAATTTAATTTTAATATGGTTGATTTGGTTTTTTATTTTCCAGAAAGGTGTCTCAATGTTAATTAAACAATTTAGCTCATATTCAATTTATTAGGAAAGTGTAATTGTTTTAAAAACCTGCCTTTAATTTTAATCACAAGAACAGATTATTCAATCAATAACAAAATGCTTGATTTTGCTGGCATCATATTCTGTATGTAAAGTGACATTTTAAATATCTTTTATATCTTTCAATATAATAAAAATTATGCTTTGTATTTCAAAGAGTTATTCTTCTGCTTGGATAGCATTGTAAAAAGAAAAAGCATGAAAATTATTAAACAAACCTGAAACCCTCCAAAAATTGCTTACCTTATTATTTCTTTGTATTTTAATTTCACAATAGTATCTTCTTTGAAATGACAAAGTGAAAGCTTGTAAATAGCATGAAAAGCTGTTTCTGTGGGTTTTTTAGAACCTTCAGGGGAGTCCAGATCTAGACTTGACCCAAGAATCATCGATTTTGATACAAGAAAGTCAGCCAGCCTTGAGCAATATCAAGATTTTCCTGAGTCCCAACTGATGCTCAGCACAATTCATAATGTACTAAGACTGAAGGGGACTGTTCTGTACTTTGTGTTTGGTTACTTCCCACAGCATTGCCTTCAAAGGATGACACCTTATATACTGGGAATCTTTCTCTAACTAAACATTCAGATGTAGAAATGATTTATCATATTTATTTAACTAATCAGTATTTCCCATTTATATTGGCTTCACATTTAAGCAAAGCACAGGTCTCAGTCCTGGCCTTAAAGAATCACCACATCTCTCAGTTTTACCACAAGTAATATAAGATATTTTTAATGGCACAACAGTTAGAACCAAGGAACTGTGTGAGAACTGCAGTCAAAGGGGGGCTTTGTTCCTCTCTTTTTTTTTCTTTAAATGATTATTTCTAACTTACAATTTGAGACCTGAAGTTTTGATTTTTTGTTTATATTTGGATGTCTTACATTTCATATGCTATATTCTGTATATTATATATTATGCTTTCACTATTTTATATACTTTTATCATTTTTATTTTAATACTATATTCTATATTCTATATCTTATTTAATTTCAATTCTTAATTTCATTTAATTTGGTTATTTTATTTCAGGTTTTGATCTTTTTTGTTTGTTTTGCAGCTGTACTGATTCAAAAGTAGTTACCCTGAAAAGACAGCTCTTACAGTCAAAACCTGGCCAAATAATGCAGTTTTGTCCATCCCAGCTTTGGAAAGCAGGGTTACAGAGGTGCTTGTTTTCCCAAAATCTCATAATATTTGATTTCTTTCAAATGAGCTTTGAAAGAGCTCTCAACAGTATTTTTTTTTTTTTTTTAACAGTGGCAGTTGCTAAGACTTTGCTATCAGAGATATTTAGTTGATACTGAACTAAATCCAGAGCATTGACCTAGAGCTTAGGGTGCATCTCCCTACTAGCACTGGCTTTAGTAATACATAATTAAGCCAGAACAAATGGGCAAGCTACATAAATTGGGGGATTATTGCATTCCCAAGAAAAAGGAAGCTTTGAAAAGAGGTTGGAAACTGAAGGTAGAAGAGTCTTATTGAAATTTTTGTTGACTTATCCTACATTAATGAATCAGATGTGTAGTTGTGCTTCATCAAGCCAGATCAGAATTATCAGCTCATAACCAAGATCACAGTTCCAGAGCTGCAAGGAAGAACTGCTGCGAGAGGTAGATCCAGACTTAGGAGAAATGCTATCAGGATGTGCCCAGCTGCAGAAATATTCAAAGCAGAATGAAAATATTAAAAGGAAAACAATTTGCAACTACTCTCGACAGACTCACCAGCAGGAGAGGAAGCTGGGAAGCAGGAGGTCAGAGCAAAGTGAGGGTTTGGGAAGAGATGCTGTAGAATAAACAGCAAGAATATGTCAAAGAAAAACAGCTGCTTGAGGAATGGGAACCTGTAGAGACCCAGACAACAGCCAGCACTTAGCAATAAATGCCATTTTGCAAGAGTTTTCAGCCCTGAGTAGCAGGAACAAAAGGAACATCTCCCGACTCAGTGCTCAGGAGTGCAGGGAGTGATCAGGTTTGCAGAGACAGGCAGCAACAGGCCAACTCAGACAATCAGAAAAACAGAAAAATTCTCATCACCCAGACCTTCTTCCAGGGGACAGAGCAGACAGTGGCATGGAAGAATTCTGCATGGGGCTTGGAGGAAAAATGCTGAAACAAAAAATTATTTTTTCATTAAAAAATAATGAAATGCTTATAAATTATAAATGAAACATAGATCACTTAGGAAAAAAATGAACAGGAAATGTAAATACATAGAGGAAAGACAAATATAATTGAGAATGCATAGCATGAAACTAATTCTGAGTAAAGAATTACGTGATCTGAAGTTTATCTTTAACTGGAACTGATCAAGTCTGTTATAGTTACAGGAATAAAAAGGCAATACTTGGTTTAAAAACATGTTTAGCCTAGGTTTGATTCAGAGAGTGTACAGACTGAAGAAACCTAGAAAATGTAATAATGCAAATATACAAAACAATTATCCAGTCTCAGAAATAATACAGAATAAATTTGCAGGGACTGCAGCAAAGGATGAGGCATCGCAGGAAACCTTCAAGGCTATCAGTGTAAGATGGGATGGGAATTACAAAATATATCCACTGCATCTTTCTCATTTAAATGAGAATTTTCTGTAGCTGATGATGTAGTGCTTAGAGGTACTGGTTCCCAGACTGCAAATTATGATAACCTGACATGATTCATGATTGCAGAGAAGTGTAGAAGACAAAATGATGTGTTCAGCTGTAGATTGCTGGGGTTAGTGATTGATGGCTCATCCCTACAAACATGGAAGAGTCCAGAGACAACAGAGCAAGTGGAGAAAACCCAGTGCTTCATGCAGAGAAAGAATCCCCTGCCCTGGATCTCCCCAGGGGTGTCCCCAGAGAACATCACCTCCAAGGGCTGGAGAGGACATCCATTAGGGGCCAACAGGAGTGGCTTCTGGATCACCTTGCAGACTGGCAGGGTTGTGGAACTCACTCCCAAGTCAAGGGAAGGGAATCCTGGGCTCATGCAGGATTTATTCTAGGATGGAAGACAACACTTAAATGCTCAGTTACTATTCCCACTAACAGGAGATTGTATTATTGAGAAGTTTAACACGAAATTAAGTCATCGGCAGAATTAGACACATATTTAACCAACAAGGTATTACAGATCTCTCTGTAGCTGGGATGGTCTGCAGCTTCATAGAACTTGAAAGCATTAGAGAATTATGTATTCAAAAGTGGAATGAGCCACCCAAATATACTTATTAAATTGTCTGGCAAAAAAAATTATATTTAGAGTGTTTCTAATTAAATTTTTGAGATCTCAAAGAGGTCCATAATTTGTTCTTACAAACTTAGCATTTAAAAACTGCAGTGAAAAGTTATTTTGCTTACCAAAAAAAAAACCAAAAAAAACACCCCCCCCAAAAAAACAAAACAAAAAAAAAAAAAAACCCATAGTTTTTCCTGGTTTCTCTACCCCTGCAGCAGAAGGCAGTGAAGATTTTTTAAATGCCTTCAAAACCACTGGTAAAAGGACACATTGAACCCATATTGTTGCCAGGTTTGATGCCTATGGGATGCAGCTGGCATGCAGAGTGTTATTCCCAGGTTTCAGGAGGCTGACTTCTTACTCTCACAAACTGCTTGAGCCATCAGCTCTCCCTGTCCTGCCCTGAAGGAAAGTGCCAGGACATGAGCCAAGTCCAGGTTATGTAGGAGGAACCTGAAGAGAGAAAAAAGAAAGATTCTGAAAAGGCACTAAATATCAGTGAGCAATGATGGAGAGAGAAGCAGAATTGGTCCTCAGCAGCCCGACCAGACTTAATGACAACTGCTTGGTTTGTGATATAATAAACTGGAACTCTGAATAACCTTCTATAAAACAAGAATTTGTCTAGAGAAATTGTGGATTCCCCATCCGTGAGGGATGTGGATCCCCATTCCTTGAAGACCAGGCTGGATGGGGCTTTGAGCAACCTGGTCTAATTGAAGGTGTCCCTGCCCATGTCATGGGGTTTGGAACAAGATGATCTTTAAGGCCCCTCCCAACCAAAACTATTCTGTTATTCCATGAAAAACAAGAGAGGAATGCAGTGAAAATGACATTGGACCACAGAACTGAGCTGTGAGAACAGATGTGTAATGGCAACATAGAAAAAAGACCAAAAAAACCCCCAAGTTTTGATGTTATAAATATAGCATAAAGTCTTGATCTTAGGAAACCTTGGGCACATAATTTAGGAAGATGATGTACATTTCTTCTTGCTAAGAATATTGGGGTTTAATATAATTTTGAAAACAGATGTCCTTAGTGGGAGAAGTGTATAATCTACGTCCTTTGGAAAGCACGGCATAGTTGCCAGTTTGACAAGTTGGCGGCTCTCCTGAGCCAGAATTTGCTTTGGCATTTTCCAAGGAAAAGATGTAATGAAAAACTATGACAAAGACATCTTAAGGGCAACACCATGAGGGTGGTGGAAAATGTTTTAACAATGGGGTAAGAAATGTCAGGATTTAAAGCAAGGGACATATGAGCAGGTGGACGAGGAGAGAAGAGCTCTGAGACAGTAAATGAGCAAAGATATGCACTACAATGAGCAAAATCAGTGCTCTGTTCATTTTTTTTTTGCAATGTGAAGGTGAAACAAAGCTGCTATAAAGTAGTTGAACAGGCCATTGGCCTCTGGCTGCTCTGTGCTTCTCATAAAATAGAGAAGAAACAGTGACAGGACTTGGCTTATTTGATGTTGTAATAAGTCAGAATCTTCCAAGCCACAGAAGACCAAATATTAGTCTCATTTTCATTCCTTTTAGTCCTTTCTTTTGTGTCTTTTCCCCCTTGCAGGGATTAAATAGAGCATAAACCACCCGAGTCCTCCTCTTGCCCCACTCCCCTAGAACAAACCATTCCAAATGGCGTGGCACATGCTGCCAAACCACAACTACTGTGGGTCTTCACCTGAAGTGAAGCCTTTACAGGCCTAAATTGTCACATCAAGCCTACAACTATTTTCTCTCTCTGGTCACTCTCTGATGTTACTGCCACTCAGTCCCACCCTCTCCCCTTGAAAGGCTCAAAAATAAAAAAAAAGGATGGAAGAATCTGTCATTTCTAGACACCCTGGAAGAAATGTTAAAAGGCAGGGATTCTGGCACCTCCAGTGCTTCCCATTTCCATCCCTCCCACTTTTGTGTTCCTCTCCCAGCCTGTCAGATCACACTGGAGACAACAATAAAGAAGAAGGAGTTTTCCACCCTCCATGGCACCTTCCCTGTCACCATTGCAGGAAGAGGTTATTAGAGTGATAAATCATGCAAACCCAAATCAGTCAAACAAAGTCATAAAAAGACAGCAGAGACAACAGAATGGGGAGGGGAAAGGGTAGGGAGAAGTTAAATAACCTATTGTCCAAAGGAGAAAAGAAAACAGATAAAATCACAGCATAGGATAAAAAAAGGCTCAAGCAGGGAGGTGCTTACAAACCAGAAGCCTCACAAACAAAGAAATCTATAAAGGAATATAGAAATTCACTCTCTGCATTTCTCGTCCTGTTTTATTTCACCCTGTTTTGAGGGCTGCAACTAATTTAGTGAGCTACTGAGTGCCTTCACTTTTTTTCTCTGCAAAGTAAGAATTAGTGGTGGAGGGAGGAAAGAAAATGAACTCATCTAAATGAATATTGTGATACTGTGCCTTGATTTCAGTGGGTACAGATATGCTAATGAATAAAATGACCTAAAATCTTGCATGTGGGTGGATCACATAGAATCATAGAATCATTAGGGTTGGAAAAAACTTCTAGGATAATCAAGCACAAGCATTAACCCAGTACTGTCAAGTCCAGCACTAAACTATGTCCTCAGATGCCACATCTGCACATCTTTTAAATACCTTCTCAACCACCTCCCTGGGCAACATGTTGCACTGCTTAAAAATCCTTGTGGTGAACAAATTTTTCCTATTATCCAACCTAAACCTACCCTGACATTACTTGAGGGAATTTCCTCTTGTCCTGTCACTTGTGACCTGGGAGAAGAGGCCTACACCCACCTCATTAGAACTTTCTTTCAGGTTTTTGTAGGGAGCAGTAAGGTGCCTCCTGAGCCTCCTTTTCTCAGGTTAAACCTCCCAGCTTCCTCAGCTGCTCCTCATCAGACTTGTGCCTTAGTGCCTTAATCACTGATATGATTAAACTTTCTACATCCCCCAAAGCAAGATGGTCACATCCAGATTTCTCACTTAGATCTGTCCCTGACCTGGACAGGAATGTCATGTCAGTACTACTTTGCATAACTCAAAACTGGTCAATTGTAGCTGTACAGTGGCAGAGATGGTTATTCATCAGTCTTTGAGCTTGTGCCACGGCCTTGCTTTGTTTAGTAGCGCTGAGGTGGCTGATGAGAACAGCAATGACAACACCATAGCAAAGGTGGGATGACTAATACACACCAAGATATGGGAATGGAAATTAGGAAGAAAGAAACAAAACCTCAGAGGGTGTAAGAGAAGTCAGAGTGACCTGATGTGTCTGAATTTCAAAACAATAAGTTGCAGAGCCAGTAGTACTAAACCACTAAGGCATTGGTAGTTGAAGATATAGGGAATCTTGTCAGAAAGTAGAAATACAAATGATGCAACTCACTACAGACTTGTAAGTTCTATCTGAACAGTGTAAAAAATTGAAACAAATCTCAAAGGAAAAGAAAAATTAAAAATATTCAGAAAAATGGACGTAGAATAACATTAAATTTGGGGTGCCAAAGGTAGTTCTTGCTGGAGTAGTCTGATGCTTTTTCATTTACTAAAAATTCATAAACTACACTGATTCCTTCAGCAAAGGACCATGAACTTCAACTAAACCATATAAAAGTGAAAGCTGAAGGATAAATCAGGAAGATGCTAAACAGTGAAGAGGAAGGAGAACTGTGGGGTTGCCCACAGACCATTTACCAGCAAATACTGCTGGGACTGGAAATTTCCAGCCTGAAGGAAGACTGATAGAGAAGTCTCAAAAGCAATACTGATTAATATTTTCACTAGCAATCCTGGCATAGAAAGCAAGTACATCAATAAAGATCACTGATGACACACAGAGGTTCAGAGCATCTATAAGGAGCAGCTGGATGAGCCTGAAAACTGAAATAATAGAAATTTAATGAAATTCAGTAGTATAAAAGGCAAGTGCATGTATCTGGGGACCAATAACAAAAATTCTTCCATAAATACTGTGTTCAGTTGGAAATGACCAATGGAAGTTGATACAGCCATGAAAACAAATACTACTCAAACATAAGGCCATGGAACAAAGCTCTGCAGAAACAGGAGGCACTGCTCTCAATCTCAAAAAGAAGAAATTTATCTCCCAATAGGAGGAGCAGTGTGGATATCTGAGTGGCTTAGGTCTGGGAAAAGCTTCCTGAGTAACCATGACCAGTCACTAACAATCCTGGAATTTATTTCATTCTAAAACGATTTTAATTGGATTAAAAATGTTGTGTCCAAGTAAAATCTAACAACGGTTTAGTTTTGGGAAGCTTTGTTTCCTCCAGAACAGAACACCCAACAGGCCTTGAGAGGCTCAGGGCTGAGCCTTGTCCCACTTACAGGTGTGCAGGACTACTTTGGATAAGTTGGTCATGGTTTCCCATTCCTAAAGTGGAGATGGTGATACTTTCTCACGTGTATATTTAGAGATTCACTGCTAAAGAGTAGCCTCTTAGGTACTGTTACTATTCTCAGAACTGCAAGTATCTCCGTTATCTGTGGGGAATGTACTATAACATTTAAAAGAATTTATTTCCTAAACTTATGCCTCACCTAGCAGTCAGGATACTTCCCTGGGACATGTTCATATCTATCCAGGAAAATAAAACAGGTTTAAAAATGGCTTTCAGTCTTCATGTAACCTACAGAATTCTCTTTCACATGATTTTGGTGCTCTGCTAATTAACCCTCTGCCAACTGTTGAACTTTCCCAGCAGTAGAAGGGACAATAGATGAAAGAAACCAATCCCCACGGGCAGTTTGGATGTAATCACTCCATTTGGTGGGGTGAAAAATATGTGTGCTAAGAGTGTGAGGCAAAATATGGTCCCAGGGCTGTTTTATTCAGTTATTTCGATACAACTACACTGTCTAAAGGCTGGCTTTGTAGATGTCCTGGTTTTCCTAGAAAGTTCATAATGATGAATCTGAAATCCTCACCTGTGTTTCCTCAAACCACCCAGGGCTGGAGGAGTGGCAGAGGCAATTGTGTGTTGCTCAGGTATTGCATCTATAGGAACCCAAACATCTCAACTCCATTATCACGTGCAAGAAATGTCAAAATAAACCTTTAAAAAGTACTGAAAACCAGGAAAAATGAACATGACAGATATCAAAAGACTCCCCTATTCTTTAAGCAGGCGGGTAGCTTTTAATGCCAGGCCTCCAGCAAGAGATAGCTTGCCTAATTACCAAAGTGGAAGCAGCTGCTGCTAAAGACTCAAAGTTAGAGGCAAATGGTGAACTGAGGCATGAATAAGTTAAGTGGTTTGCCTTAGGCCACAGAGGGAAGTGGTGTCAGACCCAAGATTAAAAATCACAAGTTTTTCTCATCCATCTCTAAGCTCAGATCACTAAAGTGTACCATCTGGACATGCGTAGATAACTATCTGGGTCTGTCTATCATTCCTATCCATCTTTAAAATAAACTCCTATCTTCTTACAGTTTCATATAATTTCCAGGGAAATGCTATTTTATTTAAGGTTAGTTTCTTGCACAGCTAATATTTCAGAAAAATTATTCGGGATTAATGTGGTGCCACACACACTGGAAAAAAATTATGTTCCAGAAAGTAAGGAGTTGCTTTTATTTAAACCATAAAACAAAAGCTGTTTAGTGCAAAATGATAGAGAAATAGACACAGAAATTGTCTTCAGCAAGTTACCTTCAGCTTGTTACTGAAGTAGTATTTTTTGAAAGATGGGGAGGAAGTGAAGTGAGATAGGAAACTTTTGTACTGCAGTAATTTAGCACAGGACCGCAACAAAAAACACCTTCTACAAATACAGTACAGAACTGCAGCACAACATAAACTCAGAGTAATGCTACCTCAAAATACTCTCCATAGTAACATAGCATTTTTATCTCCATTACCACTGTCAACAGGTTTGTGGTTCCAAACCAACATAAACACATATGAAAAAGATCTAAAGCAATGTTTGGACCCAGCTTCTCAACATTTTAGTTTTAATTTTTCTCGAGAGTGACATGTGTTGGCCTCTTGGAACCATTGGCAGCTTTTTGTCTTTCAACATTTATGAGAGCTCTTGCCAAAACCTACTGATAGGATTTCTTCCTTATATTTAAAGTCCTTTCTTTATGGCTTACATTCTACTAGGGCATGGCAAAAACCTTTGAGCACAAACCAGTTCTTGTGGGTAGGGGACTGTTTGGATATTCCATTTGGATAGCAAGGGATAAGATCTGGTCACTTTCTCCATGAAACTTAAGGGTCTGAAAAGAAACCAAGCAAGCTTTAAAATAAGCAATTTAGACATAAAAATACTTTGATTCTTGTAATTCAGGTCATCTCGTGATGTAAATCTGCTACAGACCTACGCTCATCTAAAGGTTCGCTGCTGGTTTTGGCTGGGGTAGAGTTAATTTTCTTCACAGTGGCTGGTGTGGAGCTACATTTTGGATTTGTGCTGAACACAGGTTTGATTCTATAGAGATGTTTTTGTTATTGCTGAGCAGGGCTTGCGAGTGGCTGCAGGGGGCTTGGCTGCTCTCTGGGGTTAAGCCACGGCAGGTTCTTATGCAGAACACAGAACTATATAGCTTGAAAATCGTATGTGAGTGTTGAACACAACATCACTTAGATGTGACATATTGATGGCTGATGTCAGGATCTCCCCATGCTGGAGAAATAGCCAGTGACAGCCTGGCAAATGTAACAACAGAACTGTCTCCCTGAAAAAGAGAGGAGGATGCAGCTGGAGAAACAAGCGAGTTTTTGCAGTTCTCTGTTATCTTATGTGATGAATGGATTTTTGTCTATCTGTTCTGGGTAATAAAGGCGCAGCAGCTCTGCGTGTATTGCTCATTTGGGCACATGCACACACACCTGCAAGCACACAGACACACCACCTTTGATAAACGCAGATCCATAAACCCCAGTTCCAGGATGAAATCTCAGTACAGCAAAACGCTTAAGAATTTACTCAAATCCCATTGCAGTATAAAGTTGTTGCTTAAGAAATTTCCAAAACTGCGGCTAGTACCATTATCACTGCAGTCAGTCTTCCTATTGATTTCAATAAGCTTTAGGTCGGTCCCTTGATATCAATATTCTGGATCTACGTCCAGAGATGGCATTGTAAAAACAAAGCCTAAGAATTTCTTTTCTCCCACAGTTCTCAAGAGATAGGTTCAACTAATCACTGGATCAGAAACAGCAACACACAATTTTTCTCTTAATAAATTAAATGAACTGAAGCATTTTGTGAGTGAGAAAAGTGGTGTGAAACAAAAACAAAACACCATCCCCATATATATAATATAGATATACACAAACATGTATAAACACCTACGTACTCTTCAGCCTCCAAGCAGAACATTTTTCAAACTGTTAAAATATTTTATAAAATTGCCCTTATTGTTCCAACATTTTACAGCCTCGCAAATGATTATTTTCTGTGTTGGGGAAAATATGAAAAGGCAAAAACAAGACAAATATTTTATTGTTTATACTTTGGCTTGGTTTAAAATGGATTTACTTTGCACATTGTTTGAGCACTTAGAATATTTGTAATGCTGTAAAGGTGCTCAGTGACAGAAAAGTGATACATAGCTACCTGCCTGTGACAACATTTTAGTAATTCTTTGAGGCATTGGAACATGTTTTAATGCTGCATCCTGCAGCAACAGTCCCTGAGAGGGTATTTACAGTGCAGATACCTAAGTTAGGAGATTTGTATACTGTGGCTCTCTTTATACTGACTGGAGTGAGAAAACTTTCTCCAGAGAACAGTTCTGAGGAGAAGCAGGTCTAAGTGCCCTGAATATGCTAGCAAAATGATTCCCAGCAAAAGCATTAGAGAATATTCCGAATTGCAGCAGTTATTTAAAGGTTTGGAGTTTGGAATTGAAGCATACAAAGGTGAGAAAAAAACCTCTGATCTTATTTCTGCACCAAATCTCTGCTTCTCTTGAGAATGTCATGTAGTCATTAATGATTGTGTGGAATACTGACATTCATAGTTTTTAAACAAGTTCTTTTAAGGGCTAACTATTTTCTGTGAAGTGTTTTGTAAAGTTAAAGTGCTGAAGCATAGTTAGGCTGAAAAGCTTCATGATTCAAGTAAAATGTCTCAGTCTCAGAGCATCCACTCCAAAATGACAAAAGACAGAACTGAAGTTGCCTGAATCTCATTTGAACCTCTATCTGCAACATGTGATGTGAAGCTGCTGCTTTATCTGATGCTTCATCTTTCTTCAGAAAAAAATATTTGTCCATTGTCTGCTGCCAACTGCCTACTGATACATTTGGAAAATCATGGCCCATTTTTTACAAGGAGAAAAAATGTTTTGGTCCAACAGCATGTGTTTGGGAGTGGTAGTACTTTTGTTAAGTTGGAAATTCAGAAAATCTTGCTGCAACACACACAGAAATCAAGATATTTCCTAAATGTGCATCTCAGGACTGGGAGCTCTTTGTCAGCTTGTATGGAGCTACATAAATCAAGAAAACATAGCACAGTTTTTTTCTACTTATATTCACATAAAGAAAATGAAAAAGTTATAAATGACAAGAAGAAAAGTTGTGAGCATGGGGAGTATGCTATGAATCAATGTTACCGAGCAATGTCCTAAGATCCCACTAAAAATCAGAGTCCCACTGTTCTAAGCATCTTATAATGCTTGTCCATATCTCTACAAATTTACTAGTTTTCTTTGCACGTGGAGGTTTAAATGTGGTAATAGTTTACACACACAAATATTTCTGATATATAAGTAAACAAACCAGACTGAGGTTGGGATAAAAGTTTTAAGCACAGCCTAAATGAAGACAAACATCTATAAATCACACCTTTAAGAAAAAAAAATAAAAACAACAAACAATCCAATACAAAAAAAAAAAAAATCCAGCTGACAAACTACAAAATAGAAGGAATAACTGGATATATTACTGAATGAAAAGCATGTCAAAATGCATTAGAAAGTATTGCAAAATCAAGTACATATTCCTTTGAACCATATTTCAACATCTACAACTGTGTAATGCAGTAAATGACATATATCACCTGCTGATTGAAACACATCACCTAGTGAAATAACAATCAATCTGTGCGTATGAAACGCATCTCTTCTCCTAATAAATTAAATGCAGAGTGAGCTGAAGCTGATGCAGCAGTTACCAAATTATGCACAGTGAGAACTGAACTCATTTTACCAGCTACTGAATCTGAAACCTAAAGAGCTGAAACTGATACAGCCCATCAGACACATCAGCTTTCTGGGAAATGTCAATCATAGTGGCAGGTTGAAGCCGCTGTCAGAAAATGTTTAGGTCAACAATGCTCTCAGTAACAGCCATTTGCTTCAGCTGATGGCAGAGGTTCAGGGGCAGGGCATGACTGCCAAGATCCCAAACATCTGGAGTTTGATATTTGCCTGTGTGAGGGTTCACTATAGAGAAAGACGTGTTGAAAGACCCATTTAAACATGCTCTAGTTTAATGGAGCAGGGGAGAGCAGCCTATTATATTTTTTAGCTCACTGAAGATGGATGGGATGAAAAGTGGCGGAATGGACAATTGTGTGGTTTTCATTTTTTTAAAAAATAGAGGATCATTCTGTAGCACAGGTAACATTTGTATCACTCGTGCAAATTTCTTTCCACGTCTTGTGAAATGGATACATATATATACATGAATATATATATGTACTTATCTATGTACATGAATATATATATGTACTTATCTATACATATACATACACATATATATATATACACACACACATATATAAGGTAAAGCAAAACCCCTCATATTTGGTTTCATGTTCTCCAAATATCATGGAAAGCTGTGATGTTTCACTTCATCAAAATGAGTGCAAACCAGCTTTCTATTTGGGTTTCTGGAAAGGAACCAGCAGTTTTGTAGCTGCTGCCAAGCAGGAAGTCCCATGCCTGAGCTGAACAACAGCAAAGGCACCTCTCAAGCAGACCCATCCTCCCTCTTTTCATGCAATGTACTCAAAGAGAGAGAAAAATTATTTGAATCATAGAATGGTTTGACATGGAAGTGGCCTTAAAGACCATCTATTTTCAATTTCACTGCCATGGACAGGGACACCTTTCACTAGACCAGGTTGCTCCAAGCCCCATCCAACCCAGTCTTGAACATTTCCAGGGATGGCGTAGCCACAGCTGCTGTGGCCAACCTGGTCCAGTGTCTCATCACCCTCATAGTGAAGAATTTTTTCCTAATATCCAGTCTAAACTTGCCCTATTTCAATTTAGATCCTTTTCCCCTTATCCTATCAGTACATGCCCTTGTAAACAGCCCCACTCCAGCTCTCTTCTAAACTCCATTCAAGTACTGAAAAGCTGCAATTAGGTCACTCCAGAGCCTTTTCTTCTCCAGGTTGAACAATCCCAATTCTCTCAGCCTTTCCTCATAAAGTGCAGTGGACAGTTTTGTTCTTGATGTGACTCAATGGTCAGTTTTGTTGCAGTTTTTGTTAATTATTTATTTTTGCTTGTTGAGATGCATTGTATGTGCAAAGTAGGTTTGTTACAAGAACCAGTTGATTTGGGTTATTTTTCCTCCCTCTGACAATAAATGCTGATTTAAGGAGTGAGTTAAGTGTAAGTCAGAATCTATCAGGAAAATTCTCTGAAGTCATTGACTACTTAACTGATCAATAGGACTGAAAAATATCGGGGCTATCATTTGCTGAAAGACAAATTCCTGCATCCCAAACTGCACAGAAGAGAGGCTCCAACAAAAGTGCAAAGTGTCTGTGTCATGAGTCTACATGTGTCTGTCCCCAAGGCTTTTAATTAAGATTAATATTGTATGTTTCATTAAAGTAAATTAAGACTAATTCCAGTGAAGGGGGGGATGCTGAAGGGAAATGATAACCCTGAATTAATTTACCTTTAAAAACAGACCTGAGGAGGAAAACAAAGATACTTGGTTCCATTGAGCAAGAATGGCATGTTTTGAGAGTTTTGTTTTTCTGGAATTCACATAAGAGTCTAATCAGACTTCTGGCTTCTGTCACATTAACCTAAAATTCACAGGGTAAAAGCCACCTTGCCCTGTCTATACTTCTGACAAAATACAACTGGGAGAGAAGTTGATCCTTTTAGAAGCACAAAGATTCCTTTAGGGGTCATGGCTCCAGCTATGGATAACGGTACTGTGTTTTCTCCTTCCCAAAGCTGCAGCAACAGACTGGCAATATTCAGGACAGGCAAAACTTCTGCAAGGCTCTATGTGACAGCTTGAGGCCTTCAGCATTTTCAACAGCTTGACAAATGAAACATGAGTCACATTGCCCTTGTGATCTGGCTCTGGTTTAATTATTTCTCTATTTTTGCAGTAAAAATTTGAAGGGACAAATAATGGCAAGTTCCAGATGGTAACAATTTTCAGGTATAGTTTTTGGGTTTTTAAGTGGCTAGGCATCCAAGTCCCACAGTGAGAGAGACCTGAGAAATGTCCTTGAAATACCGGACTTCAATCTCATTTTAGTCACACCCACTGGCCCAATGGCTGGGAGAGAAGAAGCTGTGAAAGAGACTGAGATCCTTCAAGTCCAAACCTGTCTCATGGTCTTCTCACCCATATGAAATGCACCATGTGCTCCCAGCTTCTCCCACGGCTTCAGCTCTGCTGCTCCATGGGCAGATGGAGGTGGGAGAAACAGGTCTGACACACTTTTCTGTTCCTTTTATCAAAGATGTACAAAATGGGGAGGAGGAGAGAAGGAATGGCTCTTTTTTCAGGAAAGTGAGATACCACCTAGGTAAGGAGCAAGGTCTGATTTTGGTTCTTTCTTCCTGATTGGGGAGTATCCAGCATCTTCCAGGACTGAGCCCAGAGAGACAACCATGAGTTAAGCAAAGCAAATGAGTGAGAAGGATTATACATTTCCATTTAACTGGGAGCTAGACACATCCTCGGCAACACTGAAAGGGATTTACAACTTTTAACGAGCAGCACTCTGTAAAAATAAAATTACTTCAAGCACAGCATTAAAGCTTTTCTCAGAAAAGCTCTAATGTAAATTTTATATGGAACACACTACTGTATGTGCATTTGTTATTTGAATTTGTTATTTTATTAAAAAGTAGAGACTAATCAGGACTGCCTATTTCTCGGGAGAAAGGGAATGGGATTAAATATGAAATAACAGTTGGTTCAGGATTCCTACCCACTCAGGAGGCTTCAGAAATATTCTGTCATTTTCTAGAGATTTATATATTAAAAGTGTCTGCCTCATCATAATCACTTAACATGCTTTAAAAAGCACATAAACACATGGGGGGTTCCATTATGGCATATGGGAGAAAGATTTTTCTCAGCATTGGTCCAATTTTACTCACATTATAGTCAAATGCTAAATGTCCCATGGACATCAGGGGGGGGCGAGCCTTTTGAAAAAAAGCTGTGCTTTGTAAAAAGCATAAAGCAGGCAACCTGCAACAAATATAGATTTCCAGTAAGCTAGGGACCAGGTCTAGATTCAAACAAATAATATCATAAGGTATCTCCCATCAAAATAATGTTTTTTCAGTGGCAAAAAGGAGACAAAGTTCAGATGTAGAGTTTGCCATCCCAAGATTGATCTGGGAATTTTTTCCTTTCAATGGCCTTAATTTTGAAGAGATTGTGTCTGTTCTTTATCACCTCTCTTATTCTTCCTTCAGTTTCTCTCTTCTCACACCCACACAGAGGCCTTCTAAATCTCAGCATGAGCCTGATAATATCCTCTCCTCTTTAATGTATGTTTCTGCAGAAGGAAGAATCAGCAGCTATTAGCAGCATGTGACTGAATGCTGCATGAGGCTCTCTTTGTAGTATCCAATTGCAGGAGAAACACAACTTAACAGACAATCATTGCAGAAACCCTGCTGAATGCACAGAAGAGGCATCTTCCCAGTCAGCAGTGGGTGAGAGAGCGACAGGTTCAAGGCTCAAGGTTTCCTCACTGGCAGAGGTAGTTGGGAGCAGAGACAAGTCCATGACTTAGGTATGTTAAATAGCTTTTTTGCTGAAGTTAGATTTCACTCCCATATCACATCCATTGCTCTAAACATAAGGGTTTCATGTGTTTCATCAGGCTTTTAGCACCACCAAAATTAAATTCCTTATTATGGCTCAAAAAATCCATTGTTTCCTCTGACCTCTTGCATAAGGGTCCTGTGAAGGGTCTGGAGTACAAATACTATGGGGAGTGGCTGAGGGAGCTGTGGGTGTTTAGCCTGGAGAAAAAAAGGCTGAGGGGTGACTTTATTTCCCTGTACAACTAACTGAAAGGAGGTTGTGTCCAGGTGGGGGTCGGTCTGTTCCCCCAGATAACAAAGGACAGTGCAAGAGGGAATGGACTCAAATTGCACTAGGGAAAGTTTAGGTTTGATATTAGGAAAACAATTCTTCATGGAAAGCATTGTCAAGAACTGGAACAGGCTGACCAGGGCAGTGGTGGAGTCTCCATCCCTGGAGGTATTTGAGAGGTCTATAGATGTGCCACTTGGGGCCATGTTTTAGTGGTGGGTTTGTCAGTGATGGGTTAGTGATAGTGGGGTTCTTTTCCAACCTAAACGATTTTATGATTCTATAACACAAAATGATGCACAGTAATTGCTGTGTTAAGCCTAACCCATGACCTCTGGCTGAGTTAGAGAAGATCTTTCAGAAAAACAGTGATTTTTGATTCAGAAATCTTCAAAGGGTGGAAAACCCAGCACTTTTTGTATGAAGTAATTCTGATGGTTTACAGTTATTATTGTTAAAATCCTACCCTCTCTCATTTCAATTTACCTTGCTTCCATTCCTAGTTTTGGAATTTTGGTGTGCCTTTAGTATTAGATTAAACTGCATTTACAGGAAGCTGTTTAATCAGAGCTCTCACTACAGCCCTGCTGTTTGAATCACACTTTTTGTTGCTTACTTAGAAAATATAAAACTTTTTATCAGGAGCTTGATAACGCCTACTTCTGACATTGTAACCAAAACCTATCTGTTGATAGGAAGCCTTTAAATAATGAGGTGTTTGATCCTTTCTGTTCCTTACTGGATGCCAAAAAACATATAGAGCATGAGGGGTGTTCTGCTCAAGCTCCACAGGCAGCAAAGTCAGGACCAGCTGGTTTAAACAGGAAATCCACAGTTTCGTACAAACAGACTGTAATTTATCTTGATAATCTGAGATCTGATTAGACAAGGAACTAAAGGAATATGCCTGGTTCCTTTATTTTTCTAAAAGTGACTAAAAGCAATTAAAACTATGCTCCTGATGTGCATTTACCTTTTGTCCTTTATGTTAATTAACTTTATGTTAATGTTTTCTGAGCAAACCAGAAGAGAATATGTTGACATGGCAAGTTTAAAGGCATGTAACTGAAGAAAAGTAAATGCAATTATTTCATTTCTCCTTCTTCCAATGAGTGTAAAATACAACAATAATCTTACGGGAGAGAAGCACGCTAGTGAAAATGTGGGCATTAGCCTGGTGCAGATTAGTTGGTTGATTCTGGATTTAGGTACAGATGGAGGGAAATAAGGAAGGTACCAGTATTGGGTTTGATCTGTAAAAGATTGCAAAGTGAAATCCAACCCATCATGAGTTAGATTATAAATTTACTGACAGAAATGAACTATTTAATTTTGACTCAAGGGTTTTTACATCTATCCTATAGTGTCTAATAAAATCCTGAATGTTCCTCATTGACTACCAGTCTATTTTGAAATCATCTACTTTCCTTCAGTACAACAGTTCCACTAATGATAGTTATGAGGACTGGCATATTTAAGAATAATGAAAGTAGTTTTGTTTGCATTTGGGTAATATTTCACTAGAAATTCACTCATTAGTTTTTGAGAGTTTTTCTCATTTGTAGAAAAATAAAATACATTTCTTCCTGATGCAGGTGCTAAATGGATGCTTTTGAGATGCTGAGATATTACAGTGGCCACCAGTCTCGGAAGTGAGAGAGAATATGGAGTCATCCAGCACAGCAATCCTTGGAAATGAAATAAATTCTGTCATTTATTATTTGTGTGGCTATAACATCTGGATGTGGTGATAAGGGATCCACTATGTGATGAGCTGTAGGTGGTGTAATGGAAAAACTGCCCACCCCTGTATGAGGTTTGTTTCCTGGGTTTAGAGATGGAAGACAACTTGGTGGATTTGGAAAATGTGGAAAAGTATAAAAGCAACAAAATGTTCATGTAAACATGGTAAGGAGCCAAAGCTGCAGAAAGCTGGTTTGGAGCTCATTTAGGGCACCTGTTGCACTCAGTCCTTCTCATACCTCTGTGGCCTTTTAGTGCACTGTCTACAACAGAAACAGGAGTATGATGGCCATGTGAGGTGTGTGAGGGCCTGGTCTGCTGTGCTAAATGACATGCTGGTTTGGGCAGGGGTTTGCAGACTGACCACACCTTTGCAAGTCTCATTTGAAGGTGCTGCTGTGCTGATTTGATGTGTCTCATCAAATGTGCCACAGATCCGGTGTGCTGACAAAGCTAAGCAGCTTTTAGATGAAATCTTTCTCATCTGCCTGTGTGCCATGGAGCAAGAGTAGGTGTGCTTGCAAAAGAATGTGTGGCCTTACCATGGCAGGAAATATTCCTGGCAGATATGAGTTTGTTCATGCTTGTTCAGAACGTAAAACCTCATGAAAAAAGAAAAGAAAAAAAAGTAGAGAGTCAGAAAGGCAAGTTACTTGCGGAATATAGATGACTTGAAAAGTTTTGTTCCACTGGGAAAAAAAATTTGCAAAAATACCCCATTTCACAATGTTAATACAATTTAATCTAAATTTCAAGTGGGTTTTGTTTTATGTTCAGTAGAGGTATAGATCCAGAGGCTTTGACATCCCACTGAAATGCACCATGCACAAAGGTTAGAGGACCTTTCCTAGTGAAACGCTCAAGAGCCCTTCAACTGCTGCTTCCTTGACTTGTATTTCTTACTTAATATACCCTGTCTTAGTACTGCTTACCCTGTATTCATCTGAACTTAACATCGTGCATGTTCTATTTCTGCCCTTTTACATGGCTTTACTTGATAAATCTACAGAACCAGCAGGCTGGGAGAGTGAAAGTGCAACCAGGAGCTGTTGAGAGTAAATGGCAGTGGGTAGCACTTTGGGCTGGGGCAATGAGAGTTCACAATAACAGAGCATAAATTGATAGAAAGGTGTTGGCAGTTTACCATTGCTATGATAGCTGCTATAAAAGTATGTTTCTAGGTGCAAGAAAGACTTAATGAAATGCCCTGACCTGTGTTATGTAGGAGGTTGGATTAGATAAATGTAACAATGCTCTAAGAATTAGTCTATGAACTATGGATATTGCCATGAAAAAGACTTATGAACATAAATGGAGAATGTTAACATCCCCCAGAATGAGTAATAAAAAGCAGACTATAAATCTCCTTAGCAGGATACTCTGTTCTATTATCTAACTTAACCAACATCTGTTGAATTCAATATATTTCTCAGTTTTAGGTTTCTGAAATCAGTGTTGGATTTGTGATGTGTTTCCCAAATTAGTGAAATAAAAAATGGATTGGCCCAAATGAGAAACAGCATTTAAGACTACTAATTATCAACAATCTATATTTCAGCATCAGATTTATTGGAGCAATTTCTTCTCTCTACTGCTCTCATTCATAGCAGCAATGCAGAGAGAAATTAGATTTAAGGAGTTTATCTTTACCAGTAACAAAATATTCCTGATTGTAATGAAGATACTTGTTGAATATTGGTATAAAATAACACTCTATTTTTCTTTACTACAATGATGGAAATGACTAAATTTACAAAGAAAGTAGAGTTATCTGAAGTGTGAATATTATCCAAAAAGTCTGTATCTGTCCTAAAAGATACTTTCAATACCTGGAATACACAGAATGATGGTGAAATGAAATTAATTCCTCTGCTAACCCAGCAAGTATATTGATAATGTACTGCATGATTATTTGAGATGTCATTATTAAAATGAATTCTATTAAGGTTTTATACTGCCATCTAGTATCTAAGCACCTCCCTCATATATTCAAGGTTAATAGAGAAATGCCTTCTTGGGATTTCTAGAGTATCAGCCTCTTGGTTCCTGGAGACAAGGATAACTAGATTTAATTCAAGTGGGTAAATTAGAATATAAGAATTTTTCTTATCATTTTCTTAACACTGCAGTCTGCATTGACACTGTTTTACTATAGGGCTTTTTAAAACCAGGGGCCACATCCTTCCATGTCCTATGCAAGTTAATTTTTTGCATCCTTCAGGATCAAATCCTAATATGATTGGATTACATTACTGGTGATTCTGATGAGATTTGAAAGATTCCTTGATATCACCAGCTTGGGAAAAGCTAAATGACAAATGGCTTTTTTTTCAAGGAATGGGTATTAAAGTGGGTAAAATCAGTAAAGTGAAGAGAACAGACTGTTCACACAGTGCAATTTCTTATCCTTCACTGTCATAATAAGAAACAAAAAATCTTCATTTTATTCCTAGTTTACATTCAGACCTCCTGAACTTAAAGTAAATAGTGAATGTTGAAACCTTTCTGGCCATATTACGTGGCTGGCTAATCAGCACCTATTATATTCTAAAAGGTTCTGCTGATGTGCCTTTTAGAGTTTTACCCAGTAACACAACTACCATCTGACACTGTGCAATTAGCTTACTCCTGTAGAGTCTGCCAGAAACAGCAATAATACTGCATCAGAGGAAGATCATTATCCCAGGCACCTCATAGACACTAAATATGCACAGTTCTGCTGCATTTGCAGCCCACGAAGGATGAAGGCACCAATAACTGTATGGTGTTCAGCCATTCATTTGCATTGTTTCAGGGAGAGCCTGGCCTGTCAGGACTTCCCATTAGCAGGCATGAAAGAAAGAATAAAAATGAAAACTCACCAATGTTTTAGGCTTCTTTTTTTTTTCTTTCCCCCCTCAGAAGTAGTGACTTAGTTCATTCATTTGGGGAAAGTGAAACTTTCAGAATCAGCAGAGCATGGCTGGGTTCCCTCGGTGTGAGTCAGTGTTATTCAGACCCTGGGCTGTGTTTTTTATGCCTTTCCTCACATGAAAGACACAAACTTTCCTTTAGTGCTCACTTTGCCAGGAATACTCTAGGTGAGAAACAGGAGCCTTGGGAGGGGGATGTGCCCTTGGATGCTGCAGGATGAGTGAGGCTGGTGCCCAGCTCCCAAACCTATTTATAAGAGGTTCCTTGTGGTGGCTCAGAGGGCTTTAACCCTGTTTTCAGTGCAGTGCAAAGCAGTCTCAAGCTTTCATTCCCCAGTTTACATGGCATCCTTTTGCCAGACTGCTTGGACTCAATGAGTACCGGGATCTCAACACTGTAAAAAAAAAATCTTCTTTGTGCTTCCAGATCCCTGTGTACTCTCCAATGGAGTATTAAAAAAATCCTCTTTGTGCTTCCAGATCCCTGTGTACTCTCCAATGGAGTATTACTTTTGGTTTCCATGATCGCAGAACACAAAACAAGGACAAAAAAATCCCTGCAAAAATTGCTGCAGACGAAAATATCAATACAATTTCCCACTTGTTTAGCAACAACCATGGGCTGCTTCACCTGAGAAAACCCTTGCTACAGTCAGCCCTGGGATATTCCCTGGGGGTCCTTGCTACACTGTGATGGAAACTAGAGTCTCTTATGATCTTATGCTGTGCTGAGGATTAAAAAAAAGGCAAAAGCTGAGGATTACAGATCCATCTTACAGCAATTGTTAATCTAACTTTCATTAACAGTTAAAAATCTTGCAGGGGAATATATGAAAATTACTGCTTTCCAAGTAGATCTGTTAATTATTATTAGTCAGTATACTTATTAGGCACCGACAGAAACTTGGCACTCAATAAGTACCTATTAAACTATGTTAGAGAACATCATATTAATGTTTAATATAAGAACTGCATGAATCATCTGTTCCTCTAAGACTGGGTCATATCTTCAGCTGGTGTGAATCAGTCCAACACCAGCAAGAGAGCTGATGAGTTTATATAGACAGGGATGTGGTTTAACATTTTCTACACGATAAACAGGATGGCATTTCTTTTCTTTTGACTTTTTACAGAAATTTGGAGTTTGTTCCCTTTTCTGTCACCCATCTGGCAGAATTGTAATTAACAGAATTTTGAGCCATGACACTGAATCTATTAGACAGTCACACAATCAGGCGAATTTGCAGTGTAATTAATAGAGGCAAGGGACAGGATCTGTTTGAGATCACAGGGACTCGGATGCAGTAGCAACTCAGATAATTCAGGCTGTGCTGTCTTGTTTCTAAATAATGCCCTGTTTTAAATAGGACACCCTCCTATGTGTTCTTTATTCTTAAATCCGTAGCTATGTCAGGACAGAAAATACAATTATACCGTCAGCATCCTGAGTTATGACCAAACTTTTAGCATCCTTGTTCATGAAAATGTAGACAAGCTCTTGCAGATCAAAAAGGTATAACCTGAGAAGTTATTGTCTCTGAATTTCCCCCCTTCAGCTGGAATGTGCTCTTGCACTGCTTTTGCACACCCACAGTATACTCAGTGTAATAAGCAACATTTATGAGGCCCTGACACAAACTACCTAGAGAAGCTGTTGCTGCCCTCTGTCAGTGTGTATGGCTAAGGCCACAGCATCCAAGCCTCAACAATGGCAGAAAGAGACTCAGCACACTACCCTCTGAGACTTCTACTGGGTTAGGGTGACACTTTGTGTTCATTCCATGATCCTTTTCAGTTGCTGTTTGCATAGTTGTTACTATTGGTTAGTTTCCCCATTACATAATGTTCTGTATTTGGTATTGTTCTGGAAAGTCTGTATGTCCTCAGTTACTCATTGTTTATACTGTAACTTCTGTACCCCTATTGGTTGTATCCCTTGCTCCCTTTCCCTGTATAAGTCCTACCCCATCCAAGGGCTGAGGTCTTTGCCTGCGGTACCCTCAGCTCATCTGGACCCTTGCGCCGTTCCTGCTCCCAATCCTGCTCCTGGACCCTTCCCTGGACTCTGAAATCCACACAAAGGCCCCTCCTTGGTCTTTGCTCTTGCTGCTTTGCTGAAGACCACCAGGCTAAGGACAAACCTGCTTAGCAGAGGAGCTGGCACTCTCCAGTCAGGCACCGCTGGAACCCTGTGCAGGGGGAAAGGCGCTGCGGCTCAGCAGCCAGCCCCCCGCACCACCAGCGGAAGCGTGTGCAGGTCGCCGCGCGCCCTCGGGCCTGTCCCCAGCCCCCGGCTGAGCGCGATGCGCGCGATACTGCCCCATCTCTGGAAATATTCAAGGCCAGGTTGGACAGCGCTTGGAGCAACCTGCCCAAGTGGAAGGTGTTAAGATTGGAATGGGTGATCTTTAAGGTGCCTTCCAATCCAAGCCATGCTATGATAAATCATCATCCACTCCTGCTCTTCATTCAGATGTGCAGTAACTGCCACCTGCTGAGTGCTAATTTTTTTAATAGGGACAATGTTGCCTTAAAGGACTTCAGATCAACTTTAAGAGCTTCTCTTCCTGCCCTAAAGTGACAAGGCATTCTGACTCCAAAGGCAGACTGTTTTCCTTTAAGAATTTAGGCCATATCAACTCAATGAGAGGTAAATACCCATAATTTTGCAGCTCAGTTCAGTCTTTGTGACCTTGCCAGCTGTGAGCTGAAGATATTTGTCAGAATTCTATGGCTATGTATTTTTCATCTGTTGCAGTAATGTAACAATGACACAAATCAGTTCAGTATTTTATCCCTAGTTCATTTATTTATGACAATTCTGAAGGGAAAACATTAGGTACTGTCCCTGAGATCTCAAATACAATCACATGGAGATTAAGCTGTGCACAAATACATTAATCTAACTGCAAATATATGCCTTTGTTCATAGGTCCAATGCTAATTTCTGCATAATATATTACTTTAAATAATAATTTTCATTAGGACAAAAGTTACAGAGGCCAGCTTGTAATGAGGGATGGTGTATAGGCTTTGTTAGAAAAACAAACAAAACCAAAAACTTGAAGTACTTATTCTGAAGGACACTGCTGGGGGAAAAAAAAAAAAAAAAAAGGAAAAAAGTCTATCTGATTTATTCAGTTTAATTTAAGGACTACAATTGAGGGATCTAATTTAGGAATTTAGCAGGTTTAGGCTTCCTCTAAGGTTCATGTAGAGAAACACTCACCCAAGGTCTGATTTTGGACCCTATGAAATCTGAATAAATTTCTAACGAAGAACATCTCCTGACTTGGAAAACAAGAGGAATATGTAATGGCTAAATGCCTGATTTATGGATACCTCCATTTAACAATTAAAATTAGCATTAGGTGAACTCAGGATGACAGATCAGTTGCAAAGCTCAGGAGAGAGTTTTCTGTGAACGTCGGTGAACCTTGGTTAACATCTCTAGAATACAAAGAGCTCCAGGTAGCCTTATGAGTGCTGAGGAGAAGGGAAGGATCAGCTGGCAATAGTTTGCCTAAAGCAGCCCAAGATACCACTAAACTTCTTTGCTGCAAGGGCACCTTCCTGGCTCCTGTTCAGCTTGGTTTCCACTAGGATCCACATGTCCTTTTCTGTCAACCTGCCTTCCAGCTGAGCAGCCCCCAGAATGTACTGGTGCTTGGAGTGGTTCCTTCCCAGGTGCAGGATTTTGTACTTGTCAAATTCCGTGAGGTTCTTATGATCCCTTTTCTCCAGCCCTCGAGGTCCCTCTGGAGAACAGCACAATCCTCTGTCATGCCATCCTCTCCTTCTGGTTTTTTATCACCTGCCCACTTGCTGAGGGGACACTCTCTCTCTTCATCCAGATCAGCAATGTAGATGTTGAACAGGGCTGTTGGCTCCCTGGTTACTCTCGTAGTTGCTGGCCTCCAATTTGATTATGTGTCAGTGATCCCCACTCCTTGGACCTGCCTTTCAGTCAGTTTTCAACTCACCTCACTGTCTGCTCATCCAGCCACACATGGACAGCTTAGAAATGTAGAACTGTTTAGGCTGGAAAAGACCTTCAAAATTTTTGTGCATGTATAAATATAGAGTCCTAGTATCAAAATATGGAGAAAGAAAATGAAATAAAATGCCTTTTAACAGAAATATCATCTTTGGGAAATTATCAAATGTGCATTGTCAGCCTCTCTGACTGGCTGTGAATGTTATGGAATGGCCTTGTTTATATATTTCATGTGATGAATTTCTAAATGATTAGCTATAGAGACACAGATAGATATGTAATGAACAGATGTGTAAGAGGATTCTGTGATTCTATGAGAGTAGCATAATTACAGAAAACCTCTCAACCCTCTTAAAAATAATCATCGTATAAGTGGTTTCCTCTTAAAATCAAATGTTTTGAGAATATATACATGTAGTAGATATACGAATATATATATGAAAATGCTGTAAGAGACCAAAGCTTTTCTCTACCCAGAATCTCAGCTTCAATTTCAAATGCCTTCTTGCTAAAGTGTTCACTTTTTTCTTTGCTAGTACCTGAATGTCAGTTTGAGTTGGCCAAATACCAGGTGCAAAACAGGAAGGAAACAGTTTTAGAAAAGCTGGGTTTGAATCCTACTCTCTGCTGAGCTTCTCATCTCCCTGAGTCTAGAAGCAGAGTGTTTCCTGCATAGGGTGGCACAGCACTAGGCTCAAGCCTAACACAGGGAGCTTGAACAGTGATCTGTAAACAGACACTTGACTGACTCATTTTGACTGCACTGTGGCAAAAATGGTGCAAGCAAGGAAGGTTCATTCTTAGACTTGAATAAATGATCTTTTGAAGGTTGTCTTCTATAAAAGAAAGTAATTGTGTACATATTATGCTGGTGTGCTAAATCTAAATTATCATTGTCTTCTTAAAACCCTTTTAACACATGTAGATCAACTCTGGGTGTTTTCAGGGCTATGCTCAGTTTAAGACTCATGTTTTGAAGTTCCAGCTTTGTGTGCCCTTTGGTGGGCAGCTGTTATCATATACTGAACTCATGTTGTCTCTACTTTGGTCTTCAGGAGCCTGTAGTTCCACTGAGAGGAAAATTCAGTTCATGTTCTAATAGCACAAATAGAAGAACAAGAAGGCGAAGCAGCCGTGCTTTTAACACCACCAGATGTATTAGCTCAATTAAAAGGCAACTGAGCTTTGAGAAGACCAAGTATTTATTTCTGGAAAGAAAGGGATGATTTGCTCTAATTCAGTAAATTAAACAGTCACCATGAATGATTCCATCAGTTAAAAGCTGCACACAGAAAACTCAAATCCAGTATAAAAGCCTATGAAGAGATCCTTTTATGAGCAACAGTAAAACATTCACAGTTTTCACCAAAGAAAAGCTTATGGGCTTTTTGAGGAACAGCCTCCCTTATCTCAGCCTCCCAAGATGGACTGGAGAAACAGAATTAAGAGCCACATTGTTGCCATGCATGATGGATGATGTCTGGGTAATACGTCTGCTTGCAGCCAGCTGGGCATCCGATGTTGCACTCTTATAGATGGCTGAGGCAAAGTAGAGAGAGGAAAGCTGCCTCTGGGCTTTGTTCTGGCTCCAAACAGGACCTCAGGTGGGATAGCTGGGCTCTTCAAGGAAAATAAGGGTTCAGAGGATGGGGGGAAATGCTTATTAATACAGAGAGAAACACAAACACAGGGGCTCTTTAAGAGTGGCCTACCTGGAGAAATAAGGTGCCACAACATCAAGAAGGGAATGGAAAAAAACTTGGGAACCCAGAAAGAATAGGCTGGGATCTGCTGCAGCTCAGCTGCTAAAGAGCCTGAAACAAAGAACCTCTTCCACAAGGGAGAGTTTTCTTTAGAGGAGAGAAAAGAGTAACCATGCAGCTAGTTTCTGTTTTAAGAAAAGCTTGTTCCATACCTTACAGAGCTTTCTGATGCATTTGGGAAAACACCCTTAAGGAAAAGTGAAGCCTCAAACCTCTGTCTGAATCAGTGTCCCAGCACAGTGAAAATTCTTTGCCACTTTTTGCCTTAGCACTTCCATCTGCAGAATGCAAATTTATCAACTGCATAAGGCTGCTGCAAATAGAATTAATTGGTGTTTGTACAGTGTTTTGCAAGGGTAGCATTTAATTGTCACTTATTTGTTTATCCATCAACCCATGTTACCCTTTCATCCCAGTAACAATACTTTGCAAATAGTAGATCTCTTCAAAGAGGATAAAATCAGAGCATTGAGGGCAAAACCAGGCTACTAACATGAACTGACTGAACGTGAATGGGAAGACTGTTTCCAGACATTTGCATAAAAATGTTAGGTAGGGAAAAGAAAAAAAAAAAAAGATATGAAACACAGTTCAGATCTTAAACAAAAAGTCATATTGACATATTTTTTTCACTTAAATCCCTCTCCATTTACAAAAAAAAACAAAAGTGACAAAGTGACAACAAAGATTAAAAATATAACAAAGAACACAACAGTGGCCTGAAGGAAAATGAAGTTGCATTGATCACTGCCAGTGGGGTTTATTTCTCCAGCTATGCTGTCTACAGGTTCAGTGTCCAACCTCCATTAGCCGTCTGTGACAATGGAGGCCCCACTTTGAGGGGCCATTAAGCCTGTTTCCTTTAGGCATATTGTGTTTCCAGAGGTCCTTGAAACAGAGCTTTAGATCAAAAGGGCAAATAGTTCTCAGTGTTTAATAGTAAGAGTGCATTTGAGCCCCACAGACTCTGAATCTGTAGGCAAACTCAAAGGGAAAACATTGCTCCCTCTCCCAGTGTTGTGTTGGAGTGGCCACAGCAGCATCCTGAGGCTGGTGTCAGTCAGATGGATTGTCCTGCAATCACACAGGAACAGGCAGTGTTTGTAAGCAACCTGAATCACACCCAAATTGCCAGCATGTTTAATAACGCATATAATTGTGTCTCAGGAGCACAGCAGCCTTCAGACTGCTTCTGGAGTCACCCAGCTCAAAAGAAGTGCACGAGTCAGTATAGAAATTCGATTTCTCATTATTTTTCATTCTTTCCATTATACCTTTATTTTTTCTTTAAAACTTCTACAGTTTTAAAGGGCTTTTCTTGTTGTTTGTTTGCCTGCTTGGTTTAGGTTTTGTTTTGATGGTCTGTTTTGTTTTTTTTTTTTTTTTCTAGAACTGATCAGTGTATTCTGCTGGAGTTTGCAATTGTTCCAAAAGAAGAAATGTTACTTCTCTATATATATTCTGTAATTTCTGCCATCAGTTCATCGATTGTACTAATATTTAGCTACAATGACACAACCAGAGTCTCTACATAGGTGACAGTCTGCTGTGCTCCCAGTTTCAACAGTTATGTAGAAGCCTGATATTCTTTGTCACACAATTGTGTCCTTGTTGTCTGCACTGTTTACTTCTGACCAACTGATCAAGCAGCCAAGGTCACTTTGTTTCCTGTGTACCCCTGCCCAACCATAAATGGTTTGCAATTCAATTATTGTGTATTAAACCTTGTAATATATTGCATTAATAACTGTAATACAATTACAATTCTGAGTCAAAGTCAATTAACACTTCTGTGACTGCCAGTGCTCCTCCTGCACCATGACTGGAAGAATTTAGATCCAGATTCTTCAAGGGTGTGGTAAGAAGGATATACCTTTTATGGGTTTATATTAGTTTAGTTTTGCTGCTTGTGGAAGCCTTCTAGTTCCTAAAATGGGCCTACAAGAAGGATGGAGAGGGACTTTTGGCAGGATCATGTAGAGACAGGACAAGGAGGAATTGCTTTAAACTAAGAGCATAGACTAAGATTAGGTATTAGGAATAACTTCTTTACAGTGAGAGTGGTGAGGCCCTGGCACAGGTTGCCCAGAGAAGTTGTGGATGCCCCATTCCTGGAATTGTTCAAGTCCAGGTTAGATGGGGCTTGGAGCAACCTGGGATAGTGGAAGGTGTTGCTGCCCATGGCAGAGGATTGGAACTACTTGATCTTTAAAGTCCCTTCCAACACACAACATTCTGTGCTTCTATGGTCAATGGGATTAAGACTGTTGAGTATATCCCTGAATCAGAGATTTCAGCTTGTTTATTCAAACTTCAGTTCACAGTCCCAAAATAGATTTTTAATATTTCATAGCATTAAGAAGTGAAGTATTCCTTTTAGATTCAAACTCTTCTGATGGCTTGTGGAAAACACTACCAGTTTGTAAGTCATAATGGGAAAAGGTCTGATGTTAGATTGTGGAGCTGTTTATTTTTATTATTTCTAATCATTAGTATGCCACCTAATCCTGTGTCCCTATCAAACCATATTTCTGTACAGTGTTGTTGGGTGCTTGAAGCTGTTTCCTAACCCACAGTCCAGGAGCACCAGAAACTGGGCATCATTCTGTTCCTTCAGAAGCAGAGGACAAAAATCTCCTGATAATCATTGGCAGTGGGTTCAGAATCGGTATTTTGTTCCCCACTGATAACATGGGATCAAAACCAATGGTGTCACCTGTTACTTTTAAAATCAACTTCACACACAGTACTTAAACATAAAAACCAACATTGCTCGTTCCTTACCGTTGTGTTGGGCATTCCCACTGAAACACCAAACTCTGTTTGGAAAATACAGCTACAAGATCTGAGAGAAGCACTACCGAGGATGATATGGTGATTTGTTTCCTTTTAGATTTGATCTTGGAAAAGCAAAGCACATTACAACAATGCAGAAATATAATTCTTCTGACTACATGATTGGGTTTTTTCCTGGAAAATGCAGAAGTGTACCAGAAATTTCTAGGATTTCACATGTCAGCATACAGGTTATAATGTATACAGTAAAGATAAAAAATGCAGGAAGAAATCAATTCTGTTATAATTTTAAATGTATGGTTCGCTACAAGTAAACATATGTTTCTCTTTCTCCTTTTTTGTGCACTGTAATGAAGTTTTAGGTAATAAAATGTGTTGCCTGAAGATAAGAAGTACTATCTAAAACACATTTCTGTCAATTTAATTGTCTTCTATTACTTCCATTGAAGCACTAGCGGACTTCTGATTTGACTGATTTTTAAGAATACTGAAGAAAACAAGTAATTTGAATTGGAATGCTCACTGCTAATTTATGGTGTTTAACCATAATGGAGATATAACATAATACTTGGGAAATTGCTTTTTATTATGAATGAGTTCTTAGCATTTAACTTATGCTTTTTTATAAAGATACATGTGCCAGAAAACCTTCCATTTTAAATTGTACTGTCTTCTTATTTAGTGTTTTGTCCCAGTAATTAACTATAAAATTTGCAATGAAATAAGGCTGAAGAACTATCCTCCCATAGATTCAACTCTCTTTAATGACCTAATGGAGATAGAGCTCAATCTTATACTTAAAGGCCAATGAAGTTAAGATGCTTTAAAGGTTACAATGAACTAGTACTATTTCAATGCACATTGTGGTGAATAAATGGCTTTGCAAATGTGTAGCTCATATAATATATTTACCGTAAGGATCCAGCCTATAAAAATTAAGTCCCAGGGACGTTTGAACATTGTGCCATGTGAACATATCCAGACAGTTCAAGTAACACACACACATGGGGCTCTGAGCAACCTGGTCTAGAGGAGGCCTGGTCTAGGTGGCCCTCCCCATGGCAAGAGATTGGAACTGGATGAGCCCCAAGGTCCCTTCCAACCACAAGCCATTTCATGCCTCCATGATCTACACTAGGAAGAGAGGAATCAAAAGTTCTTATTCTTTCTATTGGCTATAAAAGAATCCTGCACACTCAACTCAGCTAAGAACACCTGCATTGTAGCTCTCTGCATTTCCTCAGGCAAAGCCCATCCTTAGTGTCTGTTCTAAATTGGAGACTGAGCTCTTTTTATAGCAGACAGGACAATTAATTTTACACAGCACTTGTTTTGGGATTAATACCAATTGTAGTTTAGGATGAATCACCTTTGGAACTGTGTTTTTTTAAATCATCTATAGGAGGAGCCTAGATAGTTGGCTTAGACTAGGTACTTTTTGGGTAACTATAATTAAATGAAATGAATATCAGACTAGAGGACATTGCCTACAGACTCAAAATACAATGTGTATTTCATGTTTCTGTTGGTGGCAGCAGGTAGTCCAAAGATCAGAAAGATACAATCCTTTCCATGCCCTGATTTTGCCTATTATAGTAAAAAAATGGTCAGAGGAGGAAGGAAGAGAGGTGGCAACAGGCAGGGGAATAAGCAGTAAAGATATAAAATTGCTCAGGTCTGCTGTGACCACCCTCAGTTGCAGTACAATTGCAGCCTGAGGACTGCAACAAAAGCTGTGAATAGTTGCTCTGTCTCTGCGGTAGCAGATGGTGAGGATTACGGTTCTCTCAAGTGCTGATGGCTTCCCTTGAGCAACACCTTTTTAATTTTTTTTATATTACAGAAATCAGGCATTTATTTTAAGTGTGCAAAAACGTAACCTTCCTTTCAGCTTCGAAGGAAAGGGACAGTGGGATCACCTCATTATCTTGTGTGAATATGACTAGAGGAGATACTTGCTAAGTACATATATATATATATATATATATATATATATATAAAACAAGTGAGTACTACTTCATATATTCTTTCTGCTTTCGGCTCTCCTCTTATTTTCACTGCACTTTAAAAATAAGGATGAATGCAGAAAGATAATTTCTCATTTGTTACTCAGGCTGTCATCATAGATACACAGAAATAAAGTGACATTAAATTTATTTTAGAAGTGATATTACAGATGAAGACTTTACAAATACTTGCTGATACATACATAAGAGGCATTTTTTTAAAACCACATTAAAAAATAGAATATTGCATGCTTAGATTTTATGCATCTCCAAATAAACAGATGTCTTAGAGATGTCTAGTTTTCAGAAGACAGAGGACTGTCTGCTTTTCATTGGAAAATGAGACTGCTTAAGGCATCTCAGTTCAGCCCCCTTAGGGCTTCTCTATTTGTATAAGTAAAAATAAAAACAGTGGAACTCACTAGGAAAATCAGGAATGTCTAGAGAAAATGTTAATATTAGAGATTCAACTAATCTAAAATGTTATCAGCCCACAGGATGTGACAGCTTCTGGAAGCTGGGAGTCTTTCCTTTAATCTTTGTGAAACCAACACTTTGAAGGCAGTTTAATCAAGCTATTGCAAGAGCACTGTTTCAGGAGTGAGTATAAATTAAAAATTATCCAAAAAGAAAAGTTAGAAAATAACTTGTTGCAATCTTGGATTGTAGACAACTATTAAAAAATAATCACTCAAGTCATAAAAGTTTATATTTATTTTTTCTGAAGTCATTAACTGAAGAGTGATAACATTGAATTTTTAAAAATTGTTGAAGACAACATCAAGGAATAAAATAGGATACAAAGAAGAAACTTTTTTTCTTTTGCAACTGACAGAGTTAGATAACACAACATTATCTAACTTCCATTTGTTCAGGCAAACTCTTCCCTATCAACCACACCATCAGGGCTGAAAGATGATGCAGCATCAAGACAGGCACTGTGGTCATATCTCACCCCTCAATATCTGTTTCCTTCCTTTTTGCTTCCTGAAATCCTCAAGCAACTGGTTGCTGAGGTGTGGTCCCAAGAGATAATGGTCCTGCCATAATGGATGACTCTTTTTAGCTGAAAATAGTGTAACATTCTTGATTCCTTCCACTGCAAACGCCATCTTTCTAATGGCAGTGAGAGCTCTGGTGTAGACATGTGGCTCAGGTAGTGAGAGACCCTGACGCATCCAAGTTCCTGGTGACTTCAGACTCTTCATCTCTGTGGGCTTTTCAATGCTATACCTGAAAGGAGATCCTGCGTAAAGGTGTTGAGGAATCAGAAAAACTGCTAGGTTAGTATTCCCAAGGGCTGACAAGATCCTGAAAGACATGGCAGGAAGAGTGAATTTTGAGATTGCCAGTGCAACTGTGACTTCTGTAACATTCAAGCTTCTGTCTCTCCTCCAATTCATGGGGAACTGTGAGTCTAGAAATCTACAGGATGGAAAGCTTGGAGTCATGGCTTTCTAGAGTGAGATGTGGGAGAGGGATATTTTCACAGCAAGCTATTAAATCAAAATTTTCTGGAGAAAAATTGCTACTTTCTGCTATCAACATTCATGAGTTGGAATAGGGAAAGAGGCAGTGGAGGACCTACCAGATGCAGTAGTTTAGAAGATTCCTTGAGCCCTTCTTGGCTCTCAACAGATTTTCACACACTTTTGCAAAAAAATTTGAGTTCTACAATGTGTCTGAACATGCATATGGAGTAAAGGTAGAAGTTTTCATTGCTATTAGGCTAGCTATACCAAAAATGATGGCAAATGCTTGCTAGCATGTAACATGAAGGCCAGAGAGGCTTCTATCGCCCTTTCTTTGTGTACATATAACATTTCCTGTTTCCTTCTGGAATTTTAAATACTCAAAGAATCTGATACTAACTTCCTACCCATTACCTCAAGTACAGAACAAGTTTTCACTGGCCTAGACTGCATTACCATTCTGAGATGCTCTTTATCACTTCCTCCCTCTTTGTTACTTTGTTTCCTCTTGGTGCTTTGAGCTACTTTTAACTAATTATATAGAATCCAGAAGGAATCATATATTTTCATGAAAATTCAATCATAAAACAATCTCATTGCACTTGTTCTATTTTATTCAGAATTTGGTCAATAAATATCCACACATCCTTTGGGTCAGGATGTTATATATGATCACGGAACTTTTCTCTCTGAGTTTCTACAGCCCACAACAGATTTATTAATTAAAAAATTCTTAATTTAAAACAAAATCATGCTTATATAGCTTTGGGAAATATCCTTTCTAACTGTGAAAATTGAGGTTATTAAAACATTGATTAGATTATAGCTCAAAGACATATATAGCATAAGCTTTCCGGTGGGTATCTATGTAGAGACTGAAACATCAGTCATCACTGTAAACTCAGGATGTCAAGCTCATCTCAGTATGGACAGCTATCCAGCTGGGTTTATGTTTGCATCTGAACTGTATGGTACAGTATGCACCTGAACTTCTTTTATAGTCATAGAGAGAACAGGCACTTAAACTACACATTTCATCTGTCTTATTATGGACTTCTACCTCAGGATGAGTTAAGGGCCCATTTCTCTCCCAGGTCTCTAAGAGTCAAAATAACCTCCACCTAGTTCAGGTGTAGACAATTACTTTGTAGACATTTCAAATTATGTGAGTGAAAACCTGCCTGAGGTGCCTGAAAGCAAGAATGAATTTTTCTTTACAGCCTCTGTTCTTCAGGAGAAAAATTGTTATCTCTGGTGCAGAGTAATATTAAATTTCATACATGGAGAACACAGATATAAAGAATTAAAGGCTGAGTTCCAGAGGTACTGAGGTTCTGATACTTTAGTTTCTGTGAAGGAAAATCAGACAGGGAATGTACTTCACAGAGAGCTATGGGATACCCAAGATCTGAATGCCCAGACATAGATAACAACTAAACTAAACCCCTGCCTTGACCTCTTGCTCTACAACTCAGTACATTTTAGCAATATGATATACAAGATGTGACGTTCAGCAGGCAATGAGCCGGGAACTAAAACTGTGTGGAAGCAAATGCTAAAGGAAAACATGAAAAACTAGTCTTAATTTTCCATATTCAATGCTAAAATTAATTGTTGCCATTGAGGAGTGTGATCTTGAAATTGCAATGAATAGTTCTATGAAAACATTAGTGGTTAATGATAGTCAAAAAGTTAATTGCAAAAGTAATTAAGAATTATTAAGAAAATAATTTAAAAAGCAATAAAAAAGACCCAAATCCCACCATGAAGCACAGTGCAGTCACCCTTCATACAACATGTAGTAAATGGTTTCACTGCATGTGCTTGATTCATAAATTTGAAATGGTTCACAAATTTTGATTGGATACCTCAGGGATAGAGTATTGTTTCCTTCTTTGAGGGAAAAAACTTAAAAGGTGAAAATTACCACATGAAAATGCATGATGTTACATGGAAAATTAATTTGCATATCAATGTGATCTAAAAATGCTTTCTAGTCTTAATTTGTCATAGAACATCAAGACAATAATGGTGAAAATAGTAATTAATATTAGCAGATAATGTTTAGTGTTGCATTTACCCAATATTCTGAAAATCTTTCTCTTGTCACCTGCTTGTATATTAATACTGGGTATAGCTTTTTAAGTCTTCCAGTGCTAAGGTACATAATTCTCTTTTCTTTAATTTTAAGGGAGTTTTGATTATTTGATTATTCCAAGGAAATGGTGTAAGACTTTCAGGTATTTTAAATTTATACAGCATTGTTGAATTCTTTTGTCATTGGCCAACTGACACTACTGAGAATCTGGCTAGACCTTTATATTAATTTCTCTTTGTCTTGGTTTTGAAAGACA
>VZRZ01001480.1:779523-805692 GCA_013398175.1 Climacteris rufus | reverse complement strand
ACCAAGGGATCAGGCCCAGCCAGCGTAAATTCAGGAAAGGCAGGTCCTGCCTGAGCAACCTGATGTTCTCTGATGAGCAGGTGACCTACCTTTGGGTTGCCGGAAAAGCAGTGGATGTAGTCTCCCTGAACTTGAGCAAAGTCTTTGACTCTGACTCCCACAGCACAGTCCTGGAAAAGCCATCAGCCCAGGGCTTGGGCAGGTGCACTCTTTGGTGGATTAAGGACTGTCGGGATGGCAGGGCCCAGAGAGTGGTGGTGAATGCTGCCATGTCCAGTTGGCGTCCGGTCACTAATGATGTCCCCTGGGCCCAGTCCTCTTTAGTATCTGTACTGCTGATGTGGGCAAGGGCATCAAGTGTACTATCAGCAGCAAGTTTGTGACAACATCAAGGGTGGGTGGTAGTGTCAATATTTTGGAGGGTAGGAAGGCTCTGGAGGGGGATTTAGACAGGCGGGATTGATGGTGTGAAGCCAGCGGGATGAGGTTCAAGAAGCCCAAGGACTGGGTCCTGCCCTCATGTCCCAGCAAGCCTCTGCAGTGCTGCAGGCTCGGGGCAGAGTGGCTGGAAAGCTCCCAGTGGGAAAGGCCCTGGGGGTGCTGGCCGACAGCAGCTGAAGGTGAGCTGGGTGTGCCCAGGTAGGCAAGAAGGCCGGTGGCATCCTGGCATTCTGTGTCAGCAATGGTGTGGCCAGCAGGACCAGGGCAGTGACTGTCCCTCTGTGCTGGGCCCTGGTGAAGCCACACTTTGAATGCTGTGTCCAGTTCTGAACCTTTCAATTCAGGAAGAACATTGAGGTGCTGGAGCGGGTTCTGATAAGTGCAGTGAAGCTGGTGAAGGGGCCAAGCACCATTCTTGTGAGGAGCAGCTGAGCAAGCTGAGGTTTTTCAGCCTGGAGAAAAGGAGATGCCATGGTGTGACCTCATCACTCTACAACTGTCTGAGAGGAGACTGTAGTCAGGTTGACTGTAGTCAGTCTCTTCTCCCAGACGAGCAGTGATACAGGAGTACATTGTCTTAAGCTGCATGAGGGGAAGTTCAGGTTGATCATTAGGAAGAATTTCTTTAGCAGAAAGGTGATTAGACATTGGAATGGACTTCCCAGGGAGGCAGTGGAATCACTGTCCCTGTAGGTTTTCAAGGAAAAACTGGACATGGCATTTAGTGACCAAAGGAGGGTCACCTGCTCATCAGAGAACATCAGGTTTCTTAGGCAGGACCTGCCTTTCCTAAATCTTGGCTGGGCCTGATCTTGTGGTTTTCCTGCATGGGCCACGTCATCCCACTCAAGACATGGCACTTAGTGCCATGTTCTAGTTGACATGGTGGTGTTCAGTCAAATGCTGGACTCAGTGACCTCAGAGGTCTTTACCAACCTATTTGATTCTGTGTGATTCTATGTGACTGTGTAAACAGCTTGACAACTAGTTCAGCAACTGGATATGTATCTGAATTACATAATTCAGGCTTTTATGAAACAGGATGCAAGAGGAGAATACAAAAAGCTTTTTTTCTTCCCTTGTGGTCATTTTATACATTTTCAAAACACAGGTGAATTATAGGTAGGATCAATTTCTACATTCATGTAGCAAGTTGACTAGGCATGTTTAGTTTCAGACACCAACGCTATTGACATCTACAACATTTTTGCCATCAAATTCAGGGAAGGCTCAATTAAAGAAGAAAGACCAAGAGAGGAAAACACAAAATGTGAGTAAATGTAAATAGTACCGGAAAGTTGGATGTTTAGATGTGTTTCAAATTTCACAAATTATTTTGTTTAGGTTTGCCTGTCAGTTGATGCATGGGGAAAGAGGTTTGTTCATGTAAATTAGTTTCCTTTTTGCTAGGAAAGAAATTAACTTTAAAGTTTTAAAATGAGATGTGTATATCATTTGATATGCATCTGGGTATGGACAATATACCTCCTAATTATATGGAGAATGGAAATTAATTACTTATTCAAGCAGCTTTTTTAATAGTTAATCAACCATTGCCAATGGCTCTTTACTGCAGTGACTTTACTGTCTGTCACTGTCACAGCTTATACATGTTCCTGTTAATTGGATATTATGATTGTTGCCCTATTTTGCATTATACAGTTTAAGTTAGGTCTACATGAAATACAGCAGGGCATGTTACAAGAATTTTATTGAAATAATCCAGGATGAAAGTATGAGGTAATTAATTGTTTTACCTTCAATTACCCTTTTGGTAAATTGATAATTCAAAGTTCTATGCAGTGTTTACAGGAGAGGTAGATGAGAAATTCTGTACTTCAGGTCAAAGTATTTCTATATTATCAGCTCCTTAGGGTGAGGAAAATCCTGTATTGTGCATTTATGAAGAAACTCAGACTTCTAACTCGTACCACAGACTATCATCAGTGAATTGTTATTTATACAAAGTCAAAATAAAAGGCTCATAGTTGGTCTGTGATATAAATAGAATATAGCCAAGCAAATAAATTGTCATAAGACTTCAGTGTAGTCTATCAGATATTTTGAAGACATTATTGTTTGCGTTCCAATAATATTGGTAACCGATTTGAGATGTTACCAACATAATAGAGCTACAAATGTATAAACCCATTGAGTTCAAAGTGTGATTGATTCCTTTATTGAAAAAAGCATGCTCCTTGTTCTTTTGCTTTAATGCCACTCTTAAATATGCCTTACATAAGAAGGGTAGAGATATAAATTATGCTTTAATTTTCCCTGATACTGATACACTTGGCTTCATTTAGACAGCTGATGCACTAGAATCATATTTTATTGTAGTAAATTTGATAATTTTATTCTTGTTTTACTCGAATCTGTTCTCTGGAGTTCTCTCTCTCTTCTTTTTTTTTTTTTTTTTTTTTGGTCTTACATGATTAAACTGCAAAATCATGAAGGCTGGGAATATAATTTCATTATGGCTGTGGACTTTCCTCAATGCAACAGGTTGGTGATCCCAATTTCGACAGTTTGACACACATGCAAAACTACTATTAAAGGACCAAAGGTATTTGTAAGAGTATGTGGAAGAAAAGTGTCTGGAGAAGGCCCCTGTGTCCCTGGTGCCAGGGGCTGAGGCAGAGTGTCTGTATCATCCCCAGTCCTGGTGGGAATGGGTGATGTGTGTAAATTCACCAGTAAATTCAAGCTGGGACTGGGTATCAGTCAGACAATGGGGGGCTGTGCTGGTCCTCACAGGAGGAACTGCAAGTGTGCAGTGCATGAGGGACACCTTTGTGTGTGTGTTTGCAGTGAGCACCACGCTGGATCAACAAGCAAGCAGGGGACTCATGGGGCAGCTAAGGTGGCCTGGAATCCAAGCAGGGGTGCAGGGAGAACAGAGGGGCTGTGGTGATGCTCGAAGGATCTGCACATATGTGTGTGCTTGTGGACACAGGGAGTGGGAGTGTGTGTGTGCCATCATGAATGACCTCTCCTCTCTGCAAGCTAAAGAGAAGGAGGGCACCTGGCTCCCTGTGTTTATGTTGTATGTGACTCCCATGTGTGGCAGTATGGGTGACCAGCCATGCCAGTGTCCTCTGTGTGTCTCTGTGTTTTTGTCTCTGGGACACATGCCCTGTTTTGCTACTGGTTGAAGCAGCAACTGAGAAAGCAGCAGCTGCATCCCTCAGTGTGGGCAGTACCCTGAATCCTGGGCACTGGTCTGGGCTCCAGCAGCTGGGCAGCAGAAATCTGAGCTGGAGCAGCTGGAGCAGGAGATCCTGTTTCTTATGTCACTGAACAGTGTTTTGACAACAGCTGTTGACATGGTTTTTCTACATTAAAAATTAACTGCTGTGAGAAGGCAGGTTCCTAAGTCCAATGACAGAAGAGTCTATTTCTGCTAAAACCTGAGAGCTGTGTCATACATATACACAGGCTGGCACTGCATGACAGATTGATGTCATATGCCACCCTCAGAACAGCCACTTTCTTATAGATGTTGGTGATATATTAATTTCCAAGGATACTCTTAAAAAGCATCAATAATTCCTTTAACTAGCATAACAGTGACACAGCTCCAGAGTATTAGTTGATCAGACAAAGCCTGTAGGTCTTAGAAGCAACCAAAACAGAGAAGTTCAGGAAGAGCAGAAAAGAATAGACAGTGTCAACCAAAAAACTCTTTTGAAACTCTCAGAGCAAATCAGATTACCTGATGCTATTTACGTTAAAGGAAAAGATACTGACTTCATGAGAGCTAATTCAAATCAGAGTTGCAACTTCTTTTTTTAGTTTTAATTTCATTGCAGATGAAAAAATAATTTTTGAGGAAAGTGTTTTTCATGAAAAATATATTTTTGATTTTTTTTAAATGATAAATAGTTCAGTCTTCAAAGCAAATGTACTTTTGGATTGCATGTAGTTCAGCACGTGGCCCAGTAACTTGAGTTTGGTTAAAGAAAATATTTCATGAAATCATCCTGGTTTTCATTTGAAGACAGAAAGCCATGAAAATGTTCTCATTTGTTTTGGCAGCCTGTCCCAATAATTAACCAGCTTTACTGTTAAGAAGTTCACTTCTCACTGAGTCTTTTTCTGGCTTCAGCTCCTAATTTTTTATTATTTTTATTACTTTATCCACTACAGTGACATGGTCTTCACTACTTGTGATTTTCTGTTCATGAAGATGCCTCTACACTAAAAGCAAAAAAACTTTCAATTTTCTTTTGGTTTGGAGGGTTTGTTTTATTTTTTCAGTTTAAAACAAGGCATTTTGTAATTTTTCAGACTTCTGACTCATACTGTAGTTTTTTGAAAACCTGATCTCCAGACTGACACATACTGTTCAAAGTTTAAACAGTCCCTCAGTCTTTCACAGAACAAAAAAACAAAAATCCAAAACCACATAAACTTCAAAGATGAAGATAAAGTTTTCTTATTCTTGTGTCCCATACCATAGCTAAGCCTTTTCAGCATCACTGCTACCTCTGTCATTCACTTTCTGTGGAGAACTGTCCCTGTCTGACAAGTAAAGCAGTGATTGTATTTCTCTTTGAAGTTTGGAGAAGCCTCTGTGAAAATACACCAGAGGAAGAGTGAGACACCACACAGACACATGAGGAATAAAGAGAAAATATGTGAAAAACAATCTTTCAAAGACAAAGGGGAGAGGAGGAAGAAGAGGAGGAGGAAGAGGACCAGGAAGAAGAGGAGGAGGAAGAGGACCAGGAGGAAGAGGACAAGGAGGACGAGGGCCGGAGGGGCTGCAAGCCCGGAGCAGGGATCACCGGCAGCCCTGTAGATTCAGAATTTATTTACTTTGCACTGAGGTGAATTTCATGTCAGCAGCAAACATGATGGTGTTCGGATGCTGAATAGCCCCCCTATTGTCAGAGTGCTGAGTGAGGAAAGCTAATCTTTAAGCTCTATGCCACAATTAGAAGGGTCTCAGAAGAGGAACCAAAAATTTCTCAAAAGCAAGGGAGTGAAAAGTTGGAACAGGTTATGAAGTGAAACAAGGGACCCATGAGGCAGATAATAACAAGAAGATCATAAAATTTTAAAATAAATAGTGATATAGAAGAGGCAGATAAAGAAGATCTGTTCCACATGTCTTTGAATGTATGATAAGGATATTTCATAGGAACAAAACGGCAGTTGCAAAACAATTTAAAAAAAAACCCAAAACAACAACTTTTTTACAAGAAGTAGAGTGCAGAATACTTTGACATGACTTTTACAGGGCCAGATTAATTCATACTCCTCCTGTGAAAAATGTTAAAAATTTCCTCTTGAAAATGTGGAATTCATCATTCCTAAAAATAATGTCATAGAAACATGATGGTCCTTGTGACTGGTCTATTATAGAAGTGGTCCCACTGGTGGGTAGAGACATCAAATTAGAGATCAATTAATACTATTAATTTTCCCATCTCTATTCAGAATCTAACAGCTTAAATAGTTTTAAAGCATAAAAAGTGGTGAAAAAGCTCCAATAAGAAGTCAGTTTATTTCACACTTTCAGACACCCTGTAAGGCATCTTCTTTCCATTGTGACATACATTTCTTCTGCACTTCCTTTTGTTTATTCTATGTGAACCATTTAACTTCAATGATAAATTGATCAAATCAGTTTTATCAAAGTGAGCAGGGATACAATATCCTATAACCTATAGATGCAAAGCTTTTTATGAGTACACAAAACCCCTGCATATTAACTTCCCTTAAGAATTTTCTCAGTCTCTTAAAATCTGGGGCAAAACTGCCCTTCACAATTGTTGAAACAAGGTTAAAAAGCATTGCATACTACTCTGTATTTTCTATACTTTCTGGGTGCTCATTTATATGAGGTTGTAAATACATATTGAACCATTTCAATTTGTCTTGTATCATTTGCTTTTGTGCTTTATTACAGTAAGAGAGAGACTATTAATATATTCATAGTGCACTAATACCTGGAAACAATCAACCATATAACTCAGTCATTACACACTGTGATAAATATCAATGCAATTTTAAAAGAGAAGAAATAAATCTCTCTGACTAATATTTCTCTAATATGTGTTGAAATTTCTGGTGTCAGTATGTGCATCTCCAGCCTGACTATAGTCTATCTTTATTGGATGAATGGGCAATCTGGACTGTTATGCAAATATGACCTTCAAGAAATTTGAGACAGGAACAAAAAAAAAAACTAAAATAAGGAAAGAAGATAACTTTGGCTGTCCAGAATTGTCTTGTAGGTTCTTCTGAATTGTAAATGAGAGACCAGAATGATCTTTTAGATGTTTCTTATTTCTAACTGAAGGGCTAATTATGCATTAAGATCTAAAGTTTAATGAAAACAGTCTATTTGTATTATTTTTAATATAAAATATGAACTGTAAATTTTCTTACTGAGCCTTAGGTTATGAAAACAAACTTGAGAACACACAGAGTGTGATAGTTTCAGCTGGGGTAGAGTTGATTTTCTTAATGCTGGCTGATATGGAACGGTGTTTTGGATTTGTTATGAACACAAGGGTGATCATACAGAGATTTTTTTTATTATTATTATTATTATTATTATTATTGCTGAGCAGGGCTTACACAGAACCAAGGCCTTGTCTGCTTTTCATATGGCCACGCTTGTCGCTGTATTACCTGGAACGGAGGACATGAGCCAGTGCAATGAAAAGCAGCAGAAGGGGCAGAAGCTGAGTTTGTTGTTGTATTTCCCTTTATATATGGTAAGGACCCACTGGGTGATTGGACAGTGGTCACCCACCCCCCGGGGTGATTGGCTGAAGTCTTACAACACCCAATTCCAAAACACACTCTATCTTGAATCAAAACAGATCAGGAAAACCAGCAGGTGTTCAAGCATTATCTTATTGTTTCATAGTTTGTATGGGAAAGACGAATTTCTCAAGAGAGGCCCTGTGCAGCCACACATGCTGGCAAGGAAGCTGAGAGTGCAGGGGAACTCAGGAGGAGACACATCCGGGACAGATGACCCAAACTGGCCAGAGGGATATTCCAGACCATATGACATCATGCTCAGTATGCTCATGCAATAGGGGGAAGAAGGAGGAAGGAGGGAATATTTGGAGTGATGGTATTTGCCTTCCCAAGTCACCATTACATGTGATGGGGCCCTGCTCTCCTGGAAATGGCTGAACACCTGCCTGCCCATGGGAAGCAGGGATTTAATTCCTTGTTTTGCTCTGCTTGTGTGTTCAGCTTTTGCGTTCCCTATTAAACTGTCTTTATCTCAACCCATGAGTTTTCCAGGTTTTTCTCTTCTGATTCTCTCCCTGCTCCCACTGGTGGGGGAGGGATCGAGCAGCTGCATGGGGCTGGGCTGCTGGCTGGGTTACACCATGACACTTAAGAACAAACAATATCCAAACACTGGTGATTGGCAAGCTCTACGATCCAAAGACAGATACTTCAGTAGAATAATCTTATGTTAGATGATTTTTTTCTTTTCTAATATCTGCACAAACTGTACATTACTTCCTAAGACTCTGCAAGCACAATCCATGCTATAATAGTTGAAGACAGAATGTTCCAACTCATATATAAAATGTATGAGACGAGCACTGAATTAAGAACGTTCTTACAATTCTGGCAATTTCCAAGAATGTGACTCATCTACAAGTTATAAGGCACCTGTACTAACTGCTGCTGTTTGCAAAATGCAGTACAGCTCTGAGGCAGGTTTATGTTCACACACACCAGGGGACGGATGTAAGAGTTACTGAGCTCCATTCACCTCCCTCTAGGAAACGCTTTTACCTCATTTATGTCTCATATGCAAAAACCCAGAATCTGAAGGCTAGAATGAATACCCATTCTGAAGATCATCAGTACCTGTAGCCTCAGATTTGATCACTTCTTTTTATCTGCAGACAAATGATTGGGCTGTGACTAGGTCTGCCTAGTCTGACCTGAGGTTGAGCTAAACAAACAAGATCTGGAAAAGTGCTGGACATCAGCTGAGAAGTTGCCAAATGTGACAAATAGCAGTGTGAGAAGCTGAAAAAAAGAGAAACAAAACTGCATGAATTTCACAGGTGGTTAATGATAGAATCATAGTATAGTTTGGACTGGAATGGACCTTACAGGTCATCTAGTTCCAACCTCCCTGCCATGGGTAGGGACATCTTTCACTAGACCAGGTTGCTCAAAACTCCATGCAACCTGGCCTTGTACACTTCCAGGGATGAGGTACAGGTTCTCTTGGCAACCTGTTCCAGTGTCTCACTACCCTCACAGTCAATAATTTTTTCCTACTATCTAATCTAAATTTACCCATTTTCATCTTATAGCCATTCCCCCTTGTTCTATTACTACATACCCTTATCAAAAGTCCCTTTCCATGTGTTTTGTAGGCTCCTTTCAGGTACTGACAGTTCACACTAAGCTCACTCCAGAACCTTCCTCCAGGCTGAACAACCCCACCTCTCACCATTTCATCATAGAAGAGGTGCTCCAGCCCTCTTATCATCTTTGTGGCCTGCCCTGGACTTGTTCCAACAGGTCCATGTCCTTGTGCTAGGAACTCCAGAGCTGGACACAGTATTTCAGGTGAGGTCTCACATGACTGGGTATTTTAATGTGATTTAAGGAATGTTAAGGGATATTTTAATGGGAAGTGTCAAGCTAAATCCTTCTTTGTGTTTTTTTTTTAACTCGTACCACATGAGTTAAAAGCATTTTTGCAGTCAAGGAACCAGGGTGAAAGTTATTTCCTTGGCCTATGACAAGGCAGATCAAGCATTCTGGTATCACTGTGCTGGTGTTCACTGCAGAGCTCCAGCACGTCAGAGCCCATCTGTCCATGCCTTCATAATCTTATTTTCTTCAAAATTTAAATCCAATGAGGTTACTTAGTTCTGAGAAATGGATCATAGTAAAGTCAACCATCCAAGCTGACCTGGTTTCATCTTTTCTCTGTGTGCAGCAGAGTAATACAAGAACCAAGGAGCAATTCAACCAAGATAATATGACCAATACAGAGGTGATAAATCATCAACTGAAAGTTTTTGCTTCATTGTACACACCTGAATTATGGACACAATGGGATACAGGATGAAACTAGGCTGTTTGTATATGCATATATGTCTGTCTCTTTGCAAATACATATACAGGTAATATACCCCCTCATCTCTTTATTCATATTGAAGCAATTTTTTTTTTTATTACTTAAAATACATGGACACCAGTCTTCATGAAACACATAATGGTATTATTCATAGGAGATCACAGTCAAGTTTAAAATTCTTTTCCTTCAAGTTTTGTGTTAAAATCAATTTAACTGTACTACTACTAGTCTTGGATTATACATCACATTTCAGGTCATATTCATGGACCAATTATGTTGCAAAGCATTAGCCTCAACCTGCTGCTTAAAACTGAGAAGTTCTGGTGAAATTGGTGTAGGATTACTTTTCCTTCTGCCTGCCCCCAACAAGTCTCTGCAATTTATTTGCAAATCACTGTCAGGTTCCTTGTGTTGAGACTGGAAATTCTGCCATCTACTCTTCAACATGTCTAGTAATACCACAAACTTTATGCAGCCTTGTCTTTGCTCTCATATAAAGACAGAGATATGGAGATATGGAGAAAGAAGATATGGAGATATGGAGACAGAAATAGCCCAGAGACCCAGTTTTAGGGTGGCTCCACTTTCTTACTACCAAGAACTTTGGACTAGTCTGTGTGTACTGTACATAAATAAATTAACAATATAAATAACCATTTGCAGCTTAGAGATAACAGACAGCTGACAGGCAATTCAGGTGACTTGGTGTACTGAAACAAGCTTCCAAAGTTATTCTAAATGTCATGGCAGACAATAATTTTTCTTTTAGTGCACTGAAAAGAAAATAGAGATCAGACCATTTCTGATCTCCATTTGGCCTGGGAATAATATCTTCCTGCTTTTCTTCACTGTAGGGAAGACCAAAAAATGACAGCATGCTAACAAATATGAAACTGGAAGTGTTTTAAGTGACTGAGTTGTATCAAGAGATCTGTGTTCTAGCCATTCAACCCTTACTCAAAAACATAACTCTCATTCTTCGTTAATGAACTTTCTCATGTGCTGTGCATGATTTCTGGCCCACCAACAGAACTGTGAATACAAGAAATTTTAAAGTCATATACTTTTCTTTCTGCAATTTCAGTAGTAATCAAACTTCTTTCTCAGCCTTGAGCGAAGAACAACCTTGACCCCAGCAGTATTTTAAACGAAGACTATTGCAAATATAAGAGCATAATTACAATAAAATAACAACTTCACAATAAAATAAACTTCAGAGTTCTGCTGTCCAAGCCTTACAGTTCTATCTATATCTATCTCCAACAGTCTGAAAAGCTCCTTACAACATCAGGGACAGCTTAGGAGAGGGGGGCTACTGAACCATTTTTAATATTACAAAAATGTCATATTATAGCACTGTGCCTTTGAACACGTAAAAGCCTGGGAAGAATTTTAGACATGGGTGCCTGTGTATATAAACACAGAGGTTTACCTTTAACTGTGTGATGATATTTTCCTGAAAACTGTAGTTCTTAAGTGTAGAATGATAAAAGCAGCACAATGTCTGTTAGGTGTAACTGTAAAGGAATATATTTGAGATATGTGCTTTTTGTAGCCTGAAATAACTACCATTCTGTTTTATCTGAATATTATTAGAAACAATAAAAAAAAAAAAAAAAGGAACCAAAATGAGCTCTCTTCATTGCCTGGAATTAGTCACCAGAAAAGACAGAGTACATCCTGATCAGTTAAGACATGTCCCTCTTGCAAGCCTGTTTACACAGGAGAATGATTACGAATTGGAAACATTAAAACAGTATTACTGTGATATTTGTTTTTGAGTTTTTCATGGTTCTGAACTCCAAGTCAATGCTGCTGAAGAGGATTGTGTTACCTGTCACTGCACAATCTAGCTTTTGCCTACCACTCATGAAATATTGAAAAATAAGACAAAACACCAGTGTTTATTGGCACAACTGATCCATTTGCTGAAAGCATAAATATTTATAATCAGTCCATGGCTAACACTGTGACAAAGTATGGCTCTGAAACAATAAACTTTTGTTCTTTGAAGAGATGGGGCTGTCTTCCCAACAGAAACTATTCCTAAACCTGGACACTGAAATGTGTGCAGGTCTTGAATTCTGACTAAGAAAGGCTCCTCTTCAAAGAAATTGCCACAGGTTTGGGAAGTTGTTCACACAACTGGGATAATGTTTTTTTAAACTATAATATATAAGCTCTTGTCATTGAAACCAAGTGGATTATATATACATACATACAAGTTAATTACTAGGCAGTGGGTTATGTTCTCTAGCAGTTTGTACATTTGTTACTCTTATTTGCTCTTTCTATTATGACAAAACACAGAGCCCACATCTGAAAGCAACACCCTGCTAGGTAATAGTCAGGCATAATGGCAGCCTGCTTCAGAGAATTTGCAATTAAAGAATTAGATAGCTGAGTACAAAATTATGATACTTAAAACTGTACTTTTCTGAAATATGTACAACCTTTAAAGTTGTTTTAATCCTTACTGAACAGTTCAGTTATTTCATCGTTTGTTTGTTTCTCCCTTTGTACTTTCCTTTCAAGGTTCTTGGAGAACATTCTTTTTCAAAGAGAAATTTAGAATTTTTTGTTCTTAGCCCACTCAAGCTACTGCAACAAGAGGTGACTCAGTTTCAGTGTAGATTCTCAGTTGAATTGCCTAAATGCAGGATTCTTAGATTCAAAGAATGTTTTGTGTGAGAAGGGACCTTAAAAATCATCTAGATCCAACTTGCCATTGGCAGGGATGCCATTCACCAGATCAGATGGCTTAGAACCCCATCCATCTTAGTCTTGAACACTTCCAGTGATAGGGTGTCCACAACTTCTCTGAGTAAGAGCACAGTTCCAGTGCTTCATCACCCTCTGGGTGAGGAATTTCTTCCTAACATTTAACCTAAAACCTACTATCTGACAGTTAAAAACAATTCCCTCTTGTCCTCACTCTCTGCTTATATAAAAAGTCCCTCTCCCTCCATTCAAAAAGCCGTCTTAAGGTGTGTCCTGGTTCCAGCCAGGACAGGGTTAATTTTTGCAGTACTTGGGAGGAGACATGTCTAAAACACAGAGATTATTCTATAACATTCACATAATTGAGGGGCTTGGGGATAAAGGCTCTTGCTTCCTAAGAGAAGATGTTCCTTCCAGTCAGTAAAACGTGGTGGGAGAAGATTTCTGGCATTGTTTATTGTAACGGGCTTTCCATGTAAATAATTTCTTGTTCTTATACCTTTTGTTATTAATATTGTTGCTGTTACTGTTTGTTTCCTTACTGCTGCTTCCAGTAAATTATTCTTATCTCAACCTGTGATCTCTGCCTTTTGTGTCTCCAGTGGGAGGGTAAATGGCTCACAGTTTTATCAGGAGTACTAAATTGGAAAATACCATTCCTAAACCAAGATAATTCCAAGGTACTGGGAGGCTGCAATGAGGTCTTCCCAGAGCCTTCTCATCTCCAGGCTGAACAACCCCAGCTCTCTCAGCCTGTCTCCATAGGAGAGGTGCTCTAGTCCTCTGAGCATCCTTGTGGCCTCCTCTGGACTCGCTCTCAGAGTTCTTGGTCTTTCTTGTCTTGAGGACCCCAGATCTGGATGCAGCACTCTGAGTGAAGTCTCATGAGAGAGAGACCATAGATTGCTAAAGGTACCTTTGGGTACTTACAACATTTGAATTGTGCTGGAAGTTAATATTCAATACCTACAAAAGAATTATGTCCTTCTGCAACAGCAGCTTGCAGCCCAGCCAGGATACAGAATATATTATAAGGTACTGGGTCTGTATCTTTAAGTGGCTGAATGGCTGAGCTACCTGTCTGTTCTGTTATAAGCTACTCTTGAACTACTTAATACAATCAATAGGGCTTATTGAGCTATTCAGATCACCCAAAGGTACACAAATAGAACATGATTTGTATACTAAACATCTAATGCTATTTGATATGCCCTGTGCATCGTATCTGCTCCCCAAAATGTGATCCTGAAGGCTGCATGTGTCCTGAACTTCCTGTGTCAATCTGTGAGTCCTGCTGCAGATTTCTGAGGGCACATTAACATAACAGAATTGAGCTCATGTTAACTCAATATCTGAATGGATTTCCCACCTGCACTGTACTGACATTATACCCACTGACTGAAAGGGAGTTTGGAGACACCTAATGCCTCTATAGATACCCAAATTTAGGGATGAGACTGGTTCCCACCCTTTGTGTCTCATCCAAATCCTTAGCATCAAACCTACTGGACTGTGATCCATCCAAAATATAGCAAAGACCTCCATTTTAATTTAATACACATTTAAAAAAACCCTAAAACCCTAACAAGTTTCTTTTTTTGCAATAGAGAGATACTTAGATTACTGTCTTCAGACAAAGCAGATCAACATATAATTCGCTTCATTTCAGATATTAAAAATGGTATTACTTCTTTCCTGAAGCATGTTCTTGCTAGCAGTCTGTAGTGTAGTGTGCTGTGAGATCTAAGAAGGAAGAACAGGGTTTTAGTACTCTCCTGTTTATCCTGTTGTAAATAAAATTGAATGAGACATAGAAAAAAGGGGTATGCCTTAACTGTATCCAGCTGTCTAAGCTTTAAAGCAGAGGAAAAACTGCTCTGACTTATGCATGTGAAGAGCTTCTCTAGTTTGTAGTTCACATCCACTTGATATATATAAATAATTATTTGGTAAATCACCTAAACACATCAGGTCTTGTTTTCTAAGGGCTTCTGCCCTCTAGTTTTAGATTAGCATTTTAACATCAGCACTTCCCAGAATGTTCTCTAAATGACATAGTATTCTTGCTTCCCTCCCACATCCTCTTTCCTTCTGTAAGGAAGGAAGCAACACTCATTGCAGAGCTTTTAAAGCTGTATGTAAGTTTGTAAGTTCTTTAGCCAATATGTCCTTAAGTAATTCTGTCTTTTTTGTTTGTTTAGTTTTCAAGAAAAAAACATGAATTCTGGTTTCTTTCCATTATTCAGATGCCACTTTTCATTAAAAGTATGCTTTGGCTGAGGTTAGCAACAAAGCCTAAAATCTAACAAATTGAGAGATAGTTCTAATATTTGGTGCTTTATAAATGAATGAAGACTTTAAATAAATATATATCTATTTTAAAGAACATAGTGAAACAAATCCTGGGTGTAGAGTTTAAACTCTCAAACTTTTCATATTCAAGTGACTATTTTAATCACTTGGAGACACAGAACTTTTCTTTATTTCTGTCTTCTCACCACCTGTCCAAATTTTCTGCAGAATAACATTGCAATCACTGAAGGGCTGAAGTATGCTCTGCCTTTGGAAAACTTGTAAGCCTGTGGTTAGGAAACATTCCAGGCATTAGAGAATTTTAAGTCTGAAACCCTTTGATATGAGCCTGGAATTAAATCAGAGTTCTATAACCACTCAGGTGTTAGAAAAACATGTGGGTGGTTTTACTGCCTTCATAGAGAGCAAAAATTGAAAAAGAGACCAAATGACACTGTTTTCATGCAATCTGTCCTTTCAGAACAATTCCAAACACTATCAAAATATTTCTAAATTACTGAATCCCTCAAGTATTTTCAAAGACAAAATCTAATTTCTGGATCCATATCAGTTTAGAGGCATACAACTCTGCCAAAATTGAACCTATGTGGATGTTACTCTTAACATCTAGGAAACTTCCATCTTGAGGAGGTGAATTAAAAGTTCTATTATAGAAGAATTGCAATTTGAATGTAGAATATGTAATGTAAATAATATTTTATTTTCTTGTCTGTAGATTTTGTTTTTGCTTGCTTTCTCATTTTGCCTTGGTCTCCTGTCCCAAACCCCACAATAACCAGATTAGACAAATTAAATGATGCTATCTACATCTTTACTAATAATAATGGTGCCTGGAATAATTTAGTCTTGGAAATGCCTGTCAAAAAATGGATTTGCCCAAGGAAGTCTGTATATAATCTATTTCTGTCAACATAATTAAATTAGGAGGATGAACTTGATGATTGCTGTTAATGAATTCACTGAAACTATGTTACTTTCTGTGTGTCATGGATTAACCTCTTGGTGCTTCAGACATCTTGATTGCTTGGATCTTTCAGATAAAAATTTGATCTAGGGACTTAAGTGCATTGATTTGACTCATCTTAAAATCTATCCCTTATTCATGTAGTTCAGTGAGGGGAAGATTCTGCTTGGGATCCAAGAATCTTCTGTTGTGTGAGCTCAATTCTTCCCCTTGTCAAATACAACCTGGTGGATATTTGTTGCCTCGGGAACTGACTAATGTACCAGATGAAGAGTGCATGTGACAGCATGTCAGCTACAAAGAGAAGAAAAATAAAAAAAAGGAAATTATTAGGAATAAATAATAATTTTCATTCAAGTGTATAGGATAATGTGGCAGAGAATGAACAAATAGACATATTGTAAGGCAAAAGGGAATGTGGGAAATTAGCTTTGATATTCCCATGTCAGTAATCTTTTTATGGAATATTTTATTGTTATTGTTTTGAAATCAGATAGGAACATAATTCAGAAAACTTGTCTAAGAGAGAAAAGTATGCCAGATCTGGGAATCTGGATGTACTACAAACATTGAAGAAGGCCCCTAAAAATGCTCAAGGGTTTTTGTTGTTAAAAATGCAGAGCATTGACCTGTGTTTGTTCCTGTTGATACCAAGAAGCTCAGTGTTGCTGTGGCTGAGTTTATTCTGACATCTTAGAGATTATACATGTCAAGTCACAGTGATCATATACTTGGAAAAGCCATACTTATGCTTTAGAAGCATATTGCTTTATGAAAAGGAGGTTCTCTAAACAAGTCAAGTGTTTAAAACTCGTTACTTCATACAGAAGAGGAAAGCAAGACCATGTCTTCCAGTGTTTGCGGGATGGTATCAACTATCTTTACCTTGCAGTCCAGTCAACTGAACAGACCAATAGATTATCATTATCCAGAGACTGCACAAGCAGTGAATTAATTTCTCTGTAGGAGAGAGCTCCTGGAGAGATTTACATACCAAATTAGCAAATTCACTGATCTGGCAATCCAGTATGTTTTGAATTTATATTCATTAGGCAGATTTTCTTTCACTGTATTTATAGATTTGAAGTGAATGATTTTGGCCTTGTCAGATGTAAAACTTTTTCATAAGCTAAGAAAGAGACTTTTGCTCTAGGAAGTAGAGGACAACACTTGGACCCAAAAATACTGAATTTTTCAAACTGAAATAAACACCTCCATTAGAATTTCTAGTTAAGGTTTCTACTTGTTTCTCGCAAAATCCAAAAAACTTTCTCTATCTGTCCAAAATTACTTGAAAAGTAGCAGACAGAAAAAGGGAAGGGAATCTCTGGGAAACACACAGTAACTTCTTGATTTCTTTGTAGCCATATATTGTAACCACATTATAAAGGGAGATATTGAGTAATTTCTTCATGCCCTTTCACAGGCGCCTTCAGCAAAGACAGCTGGATCTGGACTGTCAGAAGGTGCCCACCAAGCTGCTCTATTACTTCCTGTTCTTGCAGGACAGAGGGAAAAAATGCAATGAAAATAGTCACGGGTCAAGATAAAGACAGGGAGATCACTCACCGATTTTGTCACTGGTAAACCAGACTTGACTTGACAAGATGAACTGAATTTATTTTAAATTAATTCCAGGGTAGGTTAGTGAGAAATAAGAATAAAATTAAAGCACCTTTTCCTCACCCTACCCTTCTTCACACACTCAAATTCTCTCCCAACTCATCTACCTCCTCCCCTCCAAGCAGCGCAGGGGGAAAGGGAACATGGGTTAGAGAGAGTTCAAAACATTTAACCTCTTCTCCTTCTTTCTCACACTTTTCCACTGCTCCAGCTTGGGGTCCTTGGGGTTCTTCTTCTTCACAAACTACTCCAGCATGGGTCCATTCCACAGCGTGCAGTCCTTCACTTATTTGGCCTTCACTCATTTGACACCTTTCTCCTTCCTGTCTATTCGTCTATTAGCACCACTGTCTCTTCTTTCTGAACCTCAGTGGTATTACAGTTCCTTGTAAATAAAGCCAATCAAGGGATACAAACCAGAGAGATTTACATAAATACTTTGGCTGAGAAAGCCACTAAATCAAAGGGTTCTGCAATTTGGAAATACAATTGTGAGAATGTATGCCCTGTTCTTACATCTTTGCTGAGTACCCACTGCTGCCTACTGGCCTTAGCTGGTGTCTCTGTGCTGTGTTCTTCCATACTCTTCAGATCTGGGAAAAGACTGATTTGTGCAGCAGAAGGAAAAGAAAGTCAATGTGTCAGGGTGAGTCCTCACTGATAGATTTTTTAATGATAAATCAATGTTTCAATAGTTTCCCTGCTTTATGATATAGGTGCAACCTGTTCAGGGTTTAGAAACTGAGGACACAGGTGGTGCAGATCTTGAACTAGAACTAAGATGTCAATAATTTAAGTCAATATTACCTTGGAAAGGTGAACAGTAATTCTGCTATGTAAAAAAATGTCAGTTTTGCAAGGAGTTACATGAACAGTGACACTACATAAGATAGAAACCAAAAGTCACAATAGAAAGTCTGATTACCCACATCTGCTTTCTGCCTTCCCATCTGCTGACAGTAATTGTCTGCAGTATGGATCTGTTTAGATGTGAAAATCTCAATATGTGTAGAAAAGGCTGGGCTAGATATTTTGATATTGCAAGCCATCAAGGGACTCTGATATATATTCATGACTCAGAAGCTACCTCACAGCTTTACCAGAGAAAGGTCTGGCTGGATTTTGAGCTATATGAACAAGCATGTGGAAAGATGTTTGGCACCCAGCACAAAGCATAAGATGTAATACAAAGTTGTCTTCAATCCCAAACAGGTATCTGCATCTGTATTTACTTATTTTTAACAGTTTACTGAAGTGAAAAAAGAATCATTTACTGAATACATTCAGCTCGAGGTATTGCGATCACTGAATCATGACAGAATCACAGAATGGTTTGGGTTGGAAGGGACGTTAAAGAACAGCTCATTCCAACCCCTGTGTCATGGGCAGGGATGGCTTCCACTAGACCAGATTGCTCAAAGCCCCATCCAACCTTGCCTGAACACTGTCAGGCAGGTACAGCCTCCCTGGACAACCTGTTCCAGTTCTTTACCTTGCTCTGAATAAAGAATTTCTTCCCAATATCGAATCTAAAATATATTCTCTGCCAGTTTGAAACCATTTCCCCTTGTCCTGTCACTATATGCTCTTGTAAACAGATTTTCTCAATCTTTCTTGTTGGCTCCCTTGGGGTACTGACGGACCCCGATCAAGTCACCCTGAACTCTTCACTTTTCTAGGCTGAACAATCCCACTTCACTAAGCCTGTCATCAGAGCTGCTCCATCCCTCTTATGATCATGGTGGCCCATGCTTGTATTTGATCAAGAGCAGCCCTGCTGAAAGGGACTTGGGGGTGCTGGTGGATGAGAGGCTGGAAATGAGCTGTCAAAGTGAACTCTCAGGCCAGAAAACCAAACATGTCTTGGGCTGCAACAGAAGCAGTGCGGCCAACAGAGAGCCAAGCCCAAACTTTTTGATCTTTTGGACCTTCAAAGAAAAATCACTGCACAACGCGAATAAGCAGACAGCTTCTGCATCCCTCTGCCACTAGATAGTATTCCAATTCCTACACAAGCTACCTCTCCTGTGAAGTCTTCTGACCCTTAAACATGATGTCATAAGAGACAGTCAAAGAGATTCTGTGAGCTCACAAGTTAATGTCCATTTCTGTCCTTCTCTTCAGGTTAATTACCCAGGACTGATACATTTCAAGTGCATGGAATTCATCTTATCTAGATTTAGCCATCTCTAAATTAGGTGGTGAAGTTATTAATCTGGTTTCTATACATAATCAGTAGAGTGTGTGAGAGCTTCTATGAGAAAGTGATTCATGATGTCTGTCTGGAATGTCTTTTTCATGAAAAACTTCTTATTCTCCATCGACTATAGAAAGAAGCTTAGGCACCAATTTTAGGACTAGCTGCCAGTTTCTGAATGATTAAATCAGGTGGCTAAGTCTGCACACCACTTTGAAGGTGAGGCTGTACAACTGGGTCTTGCTAACTGGGCTGTGTGACAGTAACAGCAAGCACATTTCAATGCTGTAGAAAACTTTGTAAAATGAGTCCAAACCGTGGTTTAATAGCAACTTGAATTCATAGCTGGTTGTTGGTTTACTCTATTTTGCCTCTACTATGTCAGTACAAATAGCTTTTTGTTTGTTATCCCAAATATGCCACTCTCACACCTCAAACTCCCTGAGAAATTTTATCACCTCTCGCATCCATCCTCTTACCCCTGCACTTTTCCTGAGATAACTGAATCTCACCAGAGCATCATAATATCATTGTTGAGATCAATAAACTGACTTGAATGGCACATTAACTTCCTTGTGAACTGAACATTAAGCAAAATTGTTGTATTAGCTGCATTTGACAGTAACTGATAACATAGATATTTGCATAATTGTTAGCTAAGTGTTGCCATAATATTCTGCTCTGTTCTGCCCAGTCCTGCTTTTATTTAATAAGGGCAGAGTCAAACCCAATACTCCACATATAATTCAGCAAAACCACTCCTGCAAGTACTCCCAAGCTTGTTTTTACACAGAGCACTATTCATGGGTGTATCTCTGTGCACGCAAGCATAAGGTCTGCTCCTTTCAAATTGCTGTCCAGTTTCTTTTCTGAAGAAAAAACTAAGATGTAGATGCAAATTCATGCTGTGTGTCTCCAGTTATCAGGGGATCAAGTAGAAGTGTCACACATCATGTCCCTGCAGGCTGCCTTCAGGACAACTTTTGGGAAGGCCCAGAGGAGCACATTTCTGTGGACTCTCTCTGCTGTGTCCACATCTGTCTCATACTGGAGAGCCAGAAACAGACACGCAACTCCATCCATGGTCTCACCACTCCTGAGCAGAATGGAAGTAAGGGACTGAATTAAATTTTGAGTTGATGCTGCTCCTGAGATCAAGGATGAAAGAAACTTGGACAGAAATAGAAATCAGAGGAAAAATTAGTCATCAAAGGTCTTCTGAGCTGTTTCCAGCATTAAAGAGGCAACTCAGTTAAATAAATACAGAAGATGGATAAACAAAGCACTATCATGAAAAAAAACTACAATATACTCTGAAATATGGTCAAAATTGGCATGACTGGTGCAATCCATTAAGTGTTCTGCTCCTCAGGAGGGAAAAATACTATTTTATGGTTAGCTGATTCACATGAAAACTGCAACCATAATTTGGATTTTATGTTAGCCTGGGTAATTTGGATCAATAAATTGAAAATTCTATGAAGATATAGGAAAAATGAATCTTTCCATTGGTTGCTGGGTTTACTGGTTTGGTTTTTTGGTGGGTTTTTTGGTTTTTTTTTTTGTTTTTTTTTGTTTTGTTTTGGTTTTTGGTTGATTTTTTTTGTTTGGTTGGTTGGTTTGGTTTTTTTGGTTGTTTTTGTTTGTTTTATTTTTTGATTTCTCAATTAGATCTATACAGGATGGGACAAGAGAGCAAAGCTGCAGTCTTTAGACATCTAATCAACACTGTAAACCCCAATCCAACATTTCAAACACAGTAGGATCCATCAAAGCACCCTCCCAAAGAGATGAATTATTAGAACAATCTGATTTATGAAATCTCAATACTCAGATTCATTATGGTTAAAGAAATTCAAGAGCTGAAACTTCAAGGGTAGAATTAAAATGTAATATAAACACAAGCTCAAATATTGCATAGGTATAATCATGACATGAATTTTGCCAATAAGTAAAGATGACTGAAAATAAGATTATAGTTTAACATGGAATTTTAATATTTTAGAGTTTAAGACATCTATTTTCCATCATGAACCAAGGAAAGAAGTGAAAATTTTGAGTTTGATGTGAAAATAAAATTTGTCTTGCAGTGATTTTCATTCACCTGCCTCCTCACACCCTTTTCTCATTTTTGTCCTCTTTATTTTGCATTTCAGAAAGCAGTAAAGAATGGAGGAAGCACAGAAGGGAGAAATGGAGGGGAAAAAGAGGTAGAGGGAATGGAAAGGAAAACAAGAATGAGAATGAGAAAGAAGAAGAAAGGAGAGAGAAAGAGAAATCATTATTGCAATTTTTATTAGTTTCATTCATCATTTTTTCTTTTTAAAGTATACATAACTGCACAAATGAGAAATGTTGAAAAAAGATTGTGTGCTTTATTAGCTCACATTTACACACTGTATTTTGGGTTTATAAACAGAAACAAATTATTTGGGATTAATGCATAATGGATTTGCTTGAAACATTCAGACTTCCAGCATTTTCTCAAAATCCATATCATCAGGAATATTTTTGGTAAAAAAAAAAAATTTGGCCATTCTGGATGCTAATGTGAAATAGTATAATATAATAGTACAAAACCCATTTATTAGGGAATTTGACACTCCTTTTCTGCAAGAATTATGAAGGAGCTCATACACACACACATATCTGTTTATCAATATATCCAAGTTTCCTTTGCATGGCAAAAGTGTCGCACAGCTTAATGACAACATGGAGTTCAAGGTTTCATGTAACAGTTTTATTATTGCCCTCTTTACTTTGGAGTGATTGTTACCAGACTGTACCTCTACACGTACTGCTCCAGTTCTGTCCTTTTACTGGCCGCCTTACTGAATTACTGTTCAACAGTTATTCCTCAATAACAACAGGCCAGGATAAAATATAAATCAAATACATTATTTTTTTATTTCATTAATCCACTTTATTTTAGTAATGTGCAAGTCTCCCCTTTTTGTGCAGAGGCAGATTATAAATTCATATTGATATGTATTTCTGGAAAGCATAGTTGGAAACACAACAGTTTTAAAATTAGACATTTTAATTAGATTAAATTAGTGCTGTTGTTCATTTAGGTATGGTTATAGAGAATGCTTGTGAAAAAAACAGATAGGTCAATCAGCACAATACACTGCTGCTGTTTTGTCATGTGTAACCTAAAGTTATGATTCACCTCGTACTGTCCTGCTATACTTCTATGCATCTGCATAGTTTGTAATCCCATTTCTTGATTCTATTTGGAAAGTAGCTCCTGTTAGGATTTTTTTAAACATATTCTTATTTCAACTCAGCTTTTAAATCAATTCAGAACTTTTAGTTAGTCCTTTGTGTATGTTATACCATTGAATGACTTTCTGTATTGCACACAAGAGATTTGTGATACTGAGAAAGTACTATAATTACTTTGATTAGTTAACAATTTTATAGTTAAATGCCAGCTAAATTAATGAGAGATATTGCTTAGTGCTGTGGGGATGATTTAAACTGAAATATTAGAAAATGCTGTTCCCACCTATTCTTCACTTACAGATTTGTTCTTTTCCTAAAGAGGTCCATTATGATCCTGATTCAAATTAAATGGCATTTCCTTCATCAAATGAGGTTTGGAGATTTTAAAAGCAAAGAGGTGGAAATGGATAAACACATTTAGATGAAACAGAAACCAATCTGAGTCAAACCTGCTAGAAACCTGAAAGAGATCTAAGAGAATTTTATGCTTTATAATACAGATAAAACCGTTTTAAGAAACTGCATTATCTTTCTGGGACTATGACTCAGTTGATAGCCCAAATGCTTCAAGTAAAGAGTTATATCAATAGTAAGTGAGCTCTAGAACTAATGTGCTTATTAATGTCCACTTCGCTCTCTGAGGTCCCCGGTGGGTTTGCATAAGAACTTCCATCACATAACCTAACATTGCACATTCTTTGCTTCAATAGCTTTTCAGACACACTTTATCTGGTATGGCTACAATAAATGTATGGGTTCTTAAGTTAAGGAAAACTATTATGGCTTAATATGTTTGTTTACTAAGTAGTTTTATTGCAAGATGATGGGGAGACAAAAACCTGCCAGTGAAATAAAATAATAGGTTAAATCCAACCTAACTCTCTAATAAAATAGGACAGCAGTTTATAGCCATTGACTGCTTTGGTCTAGCTGGTATAAATTGATATAACTCCATTGATGCCAATTTATAGCACATAATGAGCAATTTCAGTCTTTCAAGCAAAGAAGAAAGAGAAATGAGATGTGCAAAATGGAGGAAAGATGACTTTCAGGATATAATATATCAGAAAAAAAAGGCAAAGCTCAGGAATTTGATACAGATGACAGTGGCATCTGTCAGTAAAAAGTTCTTACACCATTTCAAGGTGTCCTGCCAAGGTGGTGTGGTGAATGCCAACAGCAGAACGTCCAGGGTTAGCTGTCTTTTATGGTAAACCACTCCTATCCCAAATAAGAAACAAAGACCATATGTTATTACATCTAAAAAGGATTTATCTGTGTGTGCAAACATGTGCATATCTTTTTTGTCTTATTCCTATTTAATGGCAGAGATTTTGTTAATCACTGTCTCAACAGAGAGACAATTGGTAGCAGGCAATTTGGCATCCTGTCTTCACCACAGATCATCATCAGACAACTGCACAACTTCTGCCAAACTGAGAACTCAGCCTGAATGGAAACTTGCCATGAAGCACTCAACTGAAATTAAATAGCATAAATTTTCATGCTAATGTAAATAACTTAAACCACTTGAGGATATGAAATGCTATTTCTAGAACTGGCAACTACTTTCTAGACTGATAACATTTTAAAGTCTGTGCATGAAAGGGAGGCACAAAGAAGCTTTAAGGTTAATTTGTATCTTCAACATTTCCTTTTGATGTACTGTTTGGAACCAAAGCCCACTAAAATATAAAACCACATCAAAATCTACTATTTTTTTATCTTGCTGGTTTTTTTCTTAAAAATTCTTTATTTTTGAAGCATGTTTGCAAATGATTCTACTAATTGCAAGTAGTTTCTAACTAAATACTAAAATATATAACCTGTGTTCTTGAGTGTGCTGCAGTTGTCCCATCACTGTAATCTCATTGCATTTGATGGGAATTATAAGTGAAGGCAAATAACAAAGTACTTCAAGCAGTTATTAGAAATTCAAAGAAAATTTGTCTTTGATTATTACAGGGAATTGCAAGTCACCTATGGCCATGGATTTCCAGTGATAAAATTTTCCCTGGGCTGCTCTTATTATTCTTCATGTTAAGTTTAATAACGATCTGTGAGTACTAAGCTATGAGATTTATTTGATTTAGGTGGACTTCCTAATTCACTTAGATGTATGTACTCATTGGCCATTAGAATATTTCACAGCGGATGAGGCTCAGTCTGGCACTTAGCAATTTTAGAACATATTATTTTGTAATGAATATTATTTCTCTTTCAGCTCTGTCCTTTCTCCCATTCATTATGATTTCACACGTCATGATCTGTCTGATGTTGCATTTTCCAGTGTCCCCCGCTGCCACCTGGCAGCTTCATGACCATGGAGGTAAAACATTTGTGTTGTAATACAGCAAAATTAAAACCTCTGAGTTCACTTCAGTTTTTGTAAAGCAACTACTAGTACAGAATAAAAACCCCCAATTATTATTTGTGTTAACTTCACTAGTGCAATTAAGAGTTTAATGAGGTGCTTTGCACTAAAAATATAATATTTGTATTACAGTAGAACTGTCTTCAAAGATCCCAAACCACAAAATCTTGTTTCCCAAACATCTCCTGAGTAGTCATGTTAAGTTTCAGGAAGCTCAGAAATGTGGTAGAGATTTAGAACAAGTGATTATTTATCTAAAATATCATAACAAAAAGTGAGTTTTTCATTACCTTATACTTATTTTCTTGCTAATACTTTCTCATTCATCCCACCAGGAAACACAAAAAAATCTAGGAAAACAATCAAACGTTTCCTTTATCTCCTTTTTCTTTTTAATAATGCATATTTAATAGGTAAAATGGCCACATGAAGCAAAAATTGGGAAAATAATCTGGAGTTTAAAGAACATAAATGGTATAAAAAAACTATGCAAGGAAAAAAATAAAAGGAAATTCTCCAACAAGAAAGAATATTGAAAATAGAATACAGAAAATATACCTGTAATATGACAAACTGAATTTTACACTTTGATGGATATTAGTTGAACACAAATCAACTTAAAACCCCTACAACCAGAAAAAAAGAGGGTCAGATCACAAATAATTAATTAAAAGCATGAAAGAGAACCCAGATCAAATCCCAAAGAAAGCTGTCTCTAATTAATTCAATCAGACATGTTTATGACAAAGGAAACATGGATTTCATTACTCGAGGGCAGTGAAGGCTTAATTTCATACCCAGTGAAATTAGTGAAACCTTTGTTTTTAACACAAATAAAAAAGCATAAATTTGGAATTTACACTGATAAATTGCATGAGTCTTCTTCCTTACAGAAGGACTCAAACCCTCATCTCTTTCACAGAGTGTGGGAAACATAAGTTCTGGCAAAAAGGATTGACATCAATGTGGTCCATGAAGAGGGAAATCTCACAACATTCCCACAAACAAGCAGCAGGTTATGTTACTTGACAATGTCTGCAATTCTGCAGTGCTACACTGGGCATGGCATTAAGAGATTTAGAGTATTACTCCATCCATTTATAGCATGTGATATCGGGAAGGTAGGTATGCATTTTATTCCAGGATATTTCCAGCCAGGGATTGTCTTTTCATGTATATATATACATGAGAAACGTTAACAGTAATGCAAAGTCTCC
>VZRZ01001480.1:730644-779490 GCA_013398175.1 Climacteris rufus | reverse complement strand
TTTTTTTTTTTTTAATTTATTTTCGTGGTTTTTTTGGGGTTTTTTTTTTTTTTTGAGAAAGGAAAAAAAAATTCCAAAAAATCCAAACAAAAACACTCCAAAATCCCAAACCCAAAGTCAAAAGACCCACAAAGTTTAAAACATCCCCCAAAGCCCAGGAACCAAACTTTGTATTGAACAGAAACTGGGCAAAAGGCATACAACTTCAGGAAAATACAAGTGTCCACCTGGAAGGCAAAAAAATGGTGTTCCCAGTGACACAGCCCCTCATTCCCAAGGTATCTTGTTCCAATCTCTCTACTATGGACAAGGATAAGGTGAACATTTGTGTTTTGAAAATAGTATTTATAGATGATAATTTTTGTCTGTAACTTGTAGAAATAGAAAAAGAACCACTCAGATGAAAACAGCTCTGTACTTTAAGATGAGAGATACTTGCTTAAACAAATAAAAAACCTAAATTTTTTAGCATCAGGAACACTCAAAATCTCTGGAATAAAATTTCCATAATCAGAATTACTAAGAACAAATCAAGCAAAGACGCAAACAAAAGATGTGGCTTTCTTCAAGACATCAGATTAATGAGATGACCTCTTTAGAATCAACAGCCTTTTCTTCTCTGCCTCTCTGATATAGTGTCCATGGATATAACTTTTTCTCATACTGCCTTGATGCCATTTCATTAATTGCACTGCTCTGTTCCTCATTGCTTTTCCTGATCTTTGCATTTTTGTTGAGAAAGTGTGGTTAAGGAGTTGTAAGAGTGGAATGATATTATAATTTTATTATCATGAATTGTGCATAATTGAATAAAAGTCTGAGATTCATAATGATAATTAATTACTCCCTGACCACTTTCTGCATTCTTTTTAATCATTTTTTTCATTTATTTGCAAAAGAAAAGATATAATGGGTGACTACTTCAGAGTGCTTTCCTCCTTTTCTCCACTCTTAAACGGATTGCATTTTACTTCCATGGAAATTAGATGAGAGAATACTTTGAATTTCAGTGACTGGGACTTAAATCTGTGTGTTTATAAATATGTATGTATATATACATATATATATTTATAATTATAAGTAATTATATAAAACATTTTTTCCCATACAATAGAAGAAAAACATAAAATATGAAATACTTTGTTCTGTAGGAAACATCTTCCACCAGATGGGCTCTAAACACAACTGCAAGAATTAGTGAATTCAAGTATTTATCAGTTATGTCAATAAGAAATATTAGTACTCAGCTTTTTTTTTTTAATACAAAAGGTAAACTGAGTCAGTGGGAAATAAACTTCCATTTTATCGAGCCCAGGTATTCCAGTATGATTAGAGTGATACTTAAATTCTTAACAGTCTGACCAGAATTCATTCAACTCCAGAAGAAGTCAGTCGGAAATGGAGCTGTGCACAACTGAAAAACAAACTTACCAATCTCTGCCTGGAAAAGGAGCTGCACCAGAGGTGAAAATAATGTTTGAAAGTGCTGGTTCATGTGGGGTGTCTGTGAATAGAGAAGGTTCATTCTGCTCTGTGCTGTTAAGATGGTTATACCACTGCAGAGATACATTGAGCCTCCAAATGGAGCTACTGCTATGGCAGACACAAAGGCTGAATTTGGTCCCTCTGGGTGGGAGAAAGTTGACAAAAAAGCAAAAAGTAAAATCTTAGCTGGTGCCATTGTTTTCCTGTTATTGTAGAGAAAGAAGCCTTCAAAAATCAAATTAAATTCCTGTTTTATTTTCTTCACGAGATGTCTCTCTACTGACTAGCAAAGAAGAGAAACGAAACTCCAAGCCTATAAACCTCATTTACATGTCTTGAATTAATTAGGATCTATCCAGGGAAAGATACAAAAGATATAACTCAAGGGACAAATAAATGAAATAAATAGAAGATAATTTTCAGGTACTGATGAACATGAGAAAAATATTCACAGGCTTTGTGACAGAGGGAAAAATTCAACCATACAACCCATTTTAAATCCCCAATAATTCATTTGTCTATTTTATATATTTTCTGTGATATAACACAGTCAGTATGAATCAATGTAACTCTCAATTTCTGTAAGGTTATGTTAATCCTAATTTACATCAGCTGAATGATACAAACTATTTTAATAAAGACCAAAGTAAAATCCTATATTCAAATAATTTTTGTCAGTATAGTTCAGTATGATACTTTATTTGGCTAGATACACCTTCTTAAAATTTTCTTTGCATTTTATGTCCAAACTCAGGGTTTAGATACAAATGTCAAGTGATCATGAATAGCATTTAAATCAGCACCAGGAATGGGATTCATTCCTTGTAGATTTAAAAGGAAAAAGGTTAAGATTCCAGTAAAAACCAACATTTGTCCCTCTCTGAAAGAATGGAGGGAGCACAGTTCTGCCAAATTGTTACAAAGCCTATGTAAAAATAAGAGATTGAAACTGATGGGCTAAATCCTGCCCACTGAGGGGCAATCAGCTGCAAGAATTGACAGTGTAGAGATGTGTTTCTAAGCTTACTATCTAAATTCAAAATATAGTCAAGGATGAATTGGCACTTCAAATGTTTGTTCTGTTTCATTATATAATGAAGAACTAGAGCAGAGCAGTTGGATTGCTCTCAAAAATTGCCCAGTTTTTTCTGCTATCTAGTGGAGTTACATTGCAGATGTCTGTATTGGTCATACGAGACTTATCCTTAATTCTTTATAGTTCTGGAACTCTAAATGATAATCAGATGACTTCAGAGCTGATTTAAATTCTAAATCAGAAAATTTTCTGTTTTCCAGCTATCTTGCAGAAATTTCCTTGTAGTTATTTCTTTGTTGTAGCACCATTTCACCATTCCCTAATAGCCACAGGTGTCGAAACACCTGCTGGTGGAACTGTGGGTTTACACGGAAGATTGAAAACACGTGTCTCTTTCAGGAGAATATGAGCTGATAAGCAGTTACCTTGCTGCCATTTTCAAGCCAGGGAGAAGTGCAGAGTTTTTAAAGTACAGTTGAGAACATTTTAACCATGACACACCTGCCCTCTAACTGAACTACACATTGCTTAAAAAGTCTTGCAAGTGCAGGAACTGTTTGAACAGGGGTGCTTTATATTTAATGAACAAAATCAACAGTAGTTTATTAATAACACTTCAAAAACTAGAATTTTCGGGTAGGAAATTAGATTTTGTATTTTATTTCAGGAAAAGGTACCTGATTTATTTTCATACTAACTTCAATAGGTTAACCCTTAATATTGAATAACTACTCAGTAGTTTTCAGTGTTGCCCTGATTTCAGCTGGAATAGAATTAGTTTTCTTCTTGGTAGCTGGTACAGTGCTGTGCCTTGGATTAAGTGTGACAACAGCATTGATAACACACTGATGTTTTGGTTGTTGCCATGGAGAGCTACACTAAGTCAAGCATTTTTCAGCACCTCACCCTCTACCAGTGGGCAGGTGCACAAGAAACTGAGAGGGATCTTGGCCAGGACAGCTGACCCAAACTGGCCAAATTATACATAAGAAATATTTTAAGAGACTTTTGTATGATGTAAATCAGAACCTGACAAAACAAGGAACTTCTCAGAGCAGTGCTGAATCTCTACACATAAATGAAGTGCCTAAGACGGAACCAAAGTATTTTCAAACATCAGTAAGCAATTCCTGCACCTGACTGAAAAGGGTCAAGTTAGCTAAAAAACATATTTTAAATTGAGAAAGTAAACAAACAGCAAACACACCAATCCCTCCTATCTTACATCTCCATGAATGTTCTTTGATAGTCTTTGGGCTTTGGGTATCCACAAATCTTCATGTCAGTTTAAACAGCACATAAAAGAATGAAAGTAGTTTAATATTCTAAAGAGGCGTGTAGAGCAGTTCTGTATGGGGATGTATTTTATTAGAACTGCACATCACAGGCCCATGCTTATTTCAGTTAGCTGCTTTCTCTGAAAAATAAAATTTAAAAACATCATTGACCAAAAATCCCATTGGTGTGGCTGACATCAAGGTGCATTTCTAACCATGTTTAAATAAAGCTGCATTTACCTCAACAAAGAGTGAGATAGTATACTAAGCCTATTTTTTTTTTTTAATCTTTCTCGGAAATATGTATTGTGAATGTTGATAACAGCCCAGAAGTTCTGATTGTCCAAAGAAGGACAAGAGAGCTGGTGAAGGGTCTGGAGCACAATTCTTGTGAGAAGCAGATGATTTAGCCTGGAGAAAAGGAGCGTGTGGGGGGACCTTATCTTTCTTTGTAACTCCCTGAATGAGGGTGTAGCCAGGTGGGGATTGGTGTCTTCTCTCAGGTCACAAGTGACAGGACAACAAGAAATGGTCTCAAGGTGTGCCAGGGGAGGGTTATATTGGGTATTAGGCAAAATTTCTTCACTGAAAGAGTGGTCAGGCATTGGAACAGGCTGCCAAGGGAAATGGTGGAGTCACTGTGTCTGGAAGTGTTGAAAAGGCATGTGGATGTGGCACTTGGGAACATGGTTTAGGGGTAAACATGGTGGTACTGAGTTAACAATTGGACTTGATGATCTTTGAGGTCTTTTCTCACCTTGCAGATTTTTTGATTATATGAGTGTCAAGCTTACCTAAGACATTACTTTACTTTCCAGAGTAGGTTTCCCCTAAGCAGTTATCATGCCCGTGAAAAAATATTAAAGTGCCCAGAATATCCAGAAGAGAACACAGAGAGAACTGGTAGGACACATTGAAGCCAATGCCACGTGGAACCAGATGAAAAACTGAACACTTCAGAGACTCCTTTTTTGACCTTTAACAATCTCTCTCTCCTAATGTGTCTGCAAGTTAAGTTTGGAGCCAAGCTGAGGGAGACTAAGAGACAGGAAAAAGAGGAGAGCCTTGAAAAGGATCTGCTATGATGAACAGCATCAAAGGAACCTGCAGTAATGTTAATTTGGCACATTGCTCTTTTTTTGTTAGGTCATGGTTTGCAACTTCCAATGTAGAGTATGTGGGGATTTTGTGCCACATCTGCAACTTTCCTAGTAACCGAAGCCACTGATAGACATTCACTTCAGAATCTGTTAGGTTAGAAGAGATTACTGTCTTTACTCCTGCTTCCCTGGCTTTCACCTTCATATTACCAATCCTGTCACTTAGCCTTCAAAAATTTTCATGAGCAGGATCTGATGAAATTCAGACAAAAAGACTTGGGTTAACTGCAATGGTTTGTTAGTCTCGACAAAGCTTGTAATTCCATCAGTGAATTAGAGACCACTTGGATAAACTAGTCCGCAGATTTTGGAGGGAAGTGGTCTGTACCTGTTGAGCAGTAATGAGAAGTGAAGAATGATGGCCTTTTCTTATGCCACAGCTCTATCCAGAGAAGGGCAGAGAAGGTCTTTCATCTGAATACTCTTAAAAACTTAACTGAGTAAGCAAAAATTGCAGGCCATAAGAAGAGCTTTTCAGTATATTCTTATTTAAGTTTTGATTGTGCTGTCAAGAAATAAAATACTACTTATAAAAATATGATTTATATATGTAAATATATACACTATTAAGAAATTTTAGAATCACTGCAGGATGGGTGGAAAAAAAAGTGGAAAAAACAACCACTAGTGATTAAATGTCTAAATAGTGATCTAAAAGTAAAACTCTTTTGCTGACTGTTTCCTTGGAGTGCAATATTTTACTCACCAAAGGTGTCTTATTGCCATTTAAGATGACATAGAGCATTTACAACATCCTCATGGAGCTGACAGCAAGCTATGCATGAATTAGGTTAAAAATTTATTTTTGATATTATTGTAAAAGTCTTGTTTCATTGAAGGTGGGTCTCTTTAAGCAGTACTGCTTTTCAGCTTATGCTAATAGTTAAACAGTACCAATAAATGAGTGATGGCAATAGCCTTTTGGCACCATAGCTGATGCATTGTCTTATGGGCTAGCCTGAATCTTGCACAAACATGGAGACTTCCTCTCACTAGAAAGTAGTTGGAATATTCAAGTGTGGACAGACAGAAATTAGATTAAAATGACATAAAAATGAAAATCTGTATGACACAGACTAAATAGTTGCAACAAAGACAGTGGAACAAAGTTTCCTATTTCCTTTTGCTGCTTAGACATCTGTGGCACAAAACTGCGGACCAGACTTGACTCCCCCACTTCTGAGAAAAGAAAGATGTAAGTGGAGTTACTGGAATGTTGATGTTTGTCTAATTTACATGGCTGGAATTGCCAGCTCCACTTACAATGAGTTTAACAAAAACAGAAAGGGTTGCACAAGGGAAAAGAAAGGTTGAAGAGGAGAAAAAATGGTGTCACTCAGTAGTAGCAATGTCAGTACTAGTTTTAGCATCAGGTCTACAGATCTCAATGTGAAAAGACCAAAGGGCTAAATAGAGAAGAATGGAAATGGAATCTATTCAAGATTCTTATTTAAGGCAGAGAACAGAGGGTTTGCCTTTTAATATCTGTATGTAATAGGAAGAAAAACTGTGTTACTAAGGAGAATTTCAATTTTAGAGACATAATAAAGGTCTCACATAGACAGTAGTTAGTCATTAGGGTTCTTGAATACATGTACATACAGGTGGGTTCTTTTTTTCTTTTCTTCCTCACTAGAGGTGACAAGTTTAACACAAGCCAGCTCTATTTCGGACCTCATTATACGGATAAAGATGAATTAATTGCTGGATTAGTATCTGTTTGTTGCTTAGAGACCAGGGATTATAACCTGCTTATATTTCACAAAAGAAGATAAAATATAGTCCCAATCACTTTTATTTTGTTTCATTCATTATAAGATGGTCCTGACCACCACTTCCTAGGAAACCACCAGCTTCCAAACCAGTGATTAGCTTGTCTGTATGAATTAAATGTGGCATTTCAGACAAACTCAGTTTCCAAGCCAAGGAGAATTAAATGGGAAATAGAAGACAAAAAAATAAATAAAGGAATCAAGAATATCTGAGTATCTCTGAGCAACATGGTGTAGTGGAAGGTGTCCCTTCCCATGGCAGTGGGGTTGGAACTAGATAATCTCTAAGGTCACTTCCAACCCAAACTATTCTATAGTTTTGTGATTGTAGGAACTTTGAAAACTAGAGCTTTATGACAAGAATTTCTGAGATGATTTTACTATTTGCTTGAGGAGTAATGATTCAATATTTGTAAAGAAGACCATTTTTGTCTAGTTATTAAGTTGTCCTAGTGGAAAAATTAAGGCAATACATGAAAAATAAAAATCAATATTTATCAAAAGGAAGAAAAGAGAGAGGTATGAACTGATATAAATTAGAAATTTTTTTTAAATAAAATTTAATAAAAAAAGCAAAACGCAAAAAGGAAAATTAATGGCTCAAATAATAAAGACTATGCAAATAAAAACAGTTTTTTTGATAACTTTATGGATATTATAAATAATTTTTAAGAAAACATAGAAGTTTTCCTTTGTCTTTGGGAAAAAAAAAAAAAACAAAAACAACAAAACACCTGTTATTGAACCACAGGTGCAAAATAGGCAGTTTTGAATTACTGGTTACTGTAGAAGTCACTGTCTTCATCAAAACACCATGCCTCCAAAATTGTGTGCAAGTTTCTTAGGGAAATTGTTGAGCAGATCTCTGGATATAGAGTTAGCTATCTATTAAGGGATATAATAATAGAACAAAACCCCAAAGAAAACCAGTATTCGCCCAGTATTCAAAACAACAACAACAAGAAAATAGTATAGGATGACTTAGTGATTATAAGTCTGTTAAAATAAGGAAAAGTATCACTCCATTTTTATGTTAAATTAAGAGAGAGCAATTAAAAGACAGGAACGGAATTAATGACAGCAAAAACAGCCTTCTAGAACATAGGTTTAATGAAAAAGGTACTGAGATGATGCTGGTCGACAGTTAACAGCTCATGGCCTCTCCTGACAGGGGCCAACCTGCAGAGCCCCCCTGCCAACACCTTGGCAAGGACACACAATGCAACAGTCCCCTGACTTTTGTGTTTTTTTTGTTTGGTTTTTGTTCTAGTGCAGAAAACCTTTAAATTAATTCATGGCTGGATGTTGGAGACACACAAATGAAAAATAGAAATCCAGATCTAAGCTGCTAACTCTGAATGATGAACATCCAGAATGAACTGCCTGGTGTTGATTTTCTACCTTCTGATGCCTTCAAAACATGTGTGGATAACTGCCTGGAAGTTACCTAAATTTTCCATTAGTCCAATACTAACTGCTAGACAATGTCCATGGGTGAGTGAAGCTTAGTCGTCTGTGTGGAGAGAGATTTCATTAAAATATCACGTGGTCTTTTTTATTGCTTGAATCTGCAAGTAATGGAATTAAACTTTCCTTGGTTTATGCTTTTAACTTTGGGAAAAAAAAAGGGAGGAGAAAAAAAGATAATATTTTCCAGAGAATGATAAAGGTACTAAAAGAATGGAAAAAAATATAAGTACTGTTTGAGTGGGCAGGCCAGGCTGTCTGTCTGTATGTGTGGCTTTCTCTTATGCTCCCTCCTTCTGAGTCTTGTTTTGATAGATGAAAGTTCGAGCAGTGAAACACACTGTCAGACTAAAACCATTTGTCACTGAAAGCCAGCACTGGGCTGTGTACAGATACTGGGTCTGAGTCATGTCTTTTCTTTTGACAGGGATGTCAGTGCTATTTGTCACAGACTTGTTTATCTGCCAGATCTGCTACCCTGGGTCAGCGCACGGGAGAAGCGTCTCACCTCCACTAACGCTGTCAAATTACACTCAGCAGAGCGACGCCAGAGCTGGGGCCTTCATAATTTTTAATGTCAATGAGACAGGATAAGAAAGAGCAGTTTGGCAAGTCCTGCAGGAGCATTTAAATGCTAGGGCATTTAAAATGGTTTTAATCTTTGTTTCAAAGACGAGATATCAGAAATGACCATTTTGATCTTTCCTGTATTTTTATGTTTTGGCACATCCGATGATCAACTCATACTTTGGCTGCTAAACAGTGCCTTTTGGGGCTGGAAACTAATCCTTTCTTTAATCTTCATGTTAACAGAGATCTGAATTGCAAATGTAGCCATAAATGGTTGGACCTGGTCCCATTATTGGGTTTACAAATATTAATGCGGGGATTTTTTTCCTTTAATCTAAAGATTGAAGGATTTAAGGAAGGATTTATGTAGGTCTCTTGTTCTCCAGAATCTTTTGTTGCATTTCAAACATGAATTACACAGACAAGGGCAGAAGATATGTGAAACATACTGCAAGGTAGTATTACAAATGCTGCATTTGAACTGGAAAGACAAATTACTATGCTAATACTAGAAGAGTGGGGTGAAGAGTAGATGAATATTTCAGATACAGATTTTTTTTTGATAAGCACTATTATCACTAAGGATTAGTTTAATTTCTAAATATACAGAAGCAACTACTCATACATTCCAAAGTTTCCCAAACAGCCTGGAGTTTTAATGGCAATATAGTCTGAAGATTAGAAATTGTGAGTGTTGAATAGTATTAATGAAGTGGATAAAACAAAAATGGCATTTCCTCCATTCTCACACAGGTGTATGTTAATTTTGGTACCAGATCTGAAATATTTTAAAGTTCTAAAAGCTCAGTGTTTTGGTGCCCAGAGTGGTTGTGGACTCCCCATCCTTGTTGAAGGCCAGGCTGGATGAGGCTCTGAGCTCTGGTCTTGTGGAAGTGTTCCTGCCCATGGCAGGGTGTTTGGAACTAGGTCATCTTTGAGGTCCCTTCCAACACAAAACATTCTTTGACTATATAGGTTTCCCTCTAATAGTCTTTGTTTCCTCATTTCCATAGACTTTTTGGCTCACTTTGCTCTTCTTTTTCTCCTGAATTACCAACACACACAAGTGGGAGAGGCAGGAGGTATATCACTTGAGATAGCTGAATTGATCAGACATTCCTTTCCTAGGAGCCCCAAATCCTCTTTCTGTACATTGTAAAGACAGAATAGAACACTGGAGTATTCTTATTTCAGTCCTCTATGTTATGGTCTCAACCTTCCCAGCAAGACTGAAGGAACAGAGTGCAATCTGTGGGAATTAAAATCCATGTGACAATTCTGGTTCTCTGGAAGGTCTAAGAGTAACTTTGTTCACACTTGGTGAAGCCAGTCAGACTGCACAGGTGGAACTCAAGGTAGAATTTTGCATAGCTCTTCAATTTGTCTGAGCTTAACTGAACATTTTGAGGTTTCACTTCTCATTCTGGCCAGCTGTGATGTGAAGAGATGCAGGTGTTTCCTCAATTTTTTTCACAGTCAGACGAATTTCTTTCAGGTCCATCTTGCTAAAAGAACACTTGATGTAGCTATACTTGCCATTTATTTCAATTTTGGTTCATATTTTTTCCCTAGCATCTCTCCCACTCACACCCCTCTCTTAGTAATTTAGAAAACAAATGTAAGTTTTATGAACTTCCAAAAGTACCAACAAGTAACAACATACAATTTTTCTTCTCCAGTATATGAACTGACTTCAGTTTAGGTACTTGTTTTTATGTGATTCAGAATGCAGCCTAGTGCCTTCCTGTGAACACCAAATAAACAAACAAACCTGCTAGGGATATTTATTTTAGAGGAGTAAAAAAAAAAAAAAAAAAAATTTAAAAATATGATAATTTTGCACTTATTGATGTGATAATTTCTGATGGGGAAATCTATGTTTCACTTTTATTGAACCTTGATTGAGGTAAAGGAGAAACAAGGGACTTGGACTCTGCATGTGCCATAGTGATTTGGGCTATTCATCAATGAAGAGGAAGTCCCCTGGTGCACATTTCCACCTTCAACCTTAGCAAGTTCCCAAAAGCAACCAATATAAGGCATTTCCAGTAAATTTTTCCTTGACATGAATCAGCACTTTCTGATGAATGGGGAAAAGAAACCCAAACCAAACCAAAAACAGCAGCAAGAAAGCAATTGATGAAAAGACTTTCCTAGTAAACATTAATGCACTGGCCTCTAGTAGGCTAAAAGTCCTGCTGACTTTTCTTGCAGAGGAGGGAAGGGAACGCAAAAGTGCCAAATGGAGATACAAAGAAATTCAGTTTTGATTATGTCTTTAGTGCAGGGCAGAGCTTGCATGACAGAATGGTAATGGATCATCAGGCTTTTTCCTTTGTTTTCAGGGAACAGCTCAGACAACTTCAAGAGGTAATGCTAACACATATTAGTAGTGTCAGACACTTCAGATAGCACATTTCTTGGCATGAGCTGTCTCAGCAATTCCAGACATTGCTACTGACTAGTAAGGACAAATATGACTGTATATCACGTGGGAACTATGATGATTCCTGACATAAGGTCTGGTATATAATTGTTCTTAAAATCCATGTTGATTAAATTGTGCTTTCAGTTCATGAGAGGGCAGTTGGACATGACCATTAAGAGAGGAAAGAGCATGAGGGCCTAAGGAGGTGTGAAGCTTTGCAAGGCTCTGGATAGGACACATGCAGCTCACTTCCTCATTTCTGGAAGTGTTCAAGGCCAGGTTGGATGGGGCATTGAAAAACCTGTTCTAATGGGTGGCATCTTTGCCCATGGTGGAGGGATTGGAAACTAAATAATCTATAAGGTCCCTTCCAACCCAAAACATTCTGTGATTCTATGATTTCATAGCAAGCATTCTGTTTTCATAAGCTCTTAGTAAGAGTAAGGCCAAGCAAAACAGAAACAATTTCAAGATCATAAACCTTTGGCCACAGATTGGGAGAGTAAGAAAAGTGAAATTACGTTCTTGAAGAAGTGCTATGCCGAGCATGGTAGGCTTCTGATGCTCTGCCTCGTAAAGCATTTGTGGGCTTATACAAGGAGCAGTTAATGCTGTGTATTTATCTGAACCAGAAAGGCGCGGAAATGAAAAGCAGCACAATTTATTCTTTGCTGTATTTGTGCAGTGTTGCATCTCTGCCAACAGAGAGGATTTAGGACACCATTCACAACAAACACAACTAGACTGCTTATAAGTCCAGCCAGGTAAAATTATAAACACTGTGCAGAATCACATGGACTTCTCAGGTTTCCACTGAAGCAAAGATCTCTGTGTTATACTTCTTTACTCCATATGGATGTGTTCACATTCAGAGGTTATTTTTAATAGCATCATTCTGTGACTCAGTGATGGGCTATGATTATTCAAGTCCTCTCTCAGCATCCTCAGTGCTAAGGAGATGCTCCAAATTTGCAATATCTGCTGCCTCAGCTGGTCTTCCAGTTCTCATGTTCTAGTTCTAGTGTCCAGAGCTCTTTGCTGTCATCTTCAGCCAAAAATGGTGCATCTCATGAAACCTTCTGTCCACATTTTTGACAAGATTAATAAATTCTGTGAAGACAAGTGGAAAAAAAGTCAGAGAGGTCATAAAAGACATAATACATTAACTGCAGCTGTGTGACACTGTAATGTAACAAAGTCAATAAGGTATAAAACCTGACTACTCATTTTATAAGCAAACTTTTCCTTGTAATTAAACCAATAGAGCAGAGAAACTCAGTTATGATGCTCTGGGACCATGGATACAGAGATATTGGAGATGTCAGTCAGCCGCATACAGCTGCAGAAAACGTTTCTGAATGTGGGCTCTGATGTCACTTAACAACAAGCTCCTGCTTGCCAGTGCCACTATAGCTGGCAAATCCCTGCTAGATGGAAAATCCTTTCTATATACTCAGGTCCACTGCAGGAGAAGACTGTCACTCACATACTGATTTGAAGAGGAAGAAGTACAAAAAAAGGAGGAAACCTGAACTGTTCTAAAAGTACTGATACTGCTGTAGAATTTACACCCCTTCATCACAGACATAAGCAAGTACTCAGGACTAAAGTCTGCCCTGAGTGAGAACAGCGAGAAAGGCTCAAATGAATTGTAGAATAACAGAGAGCTTTGGGTTGGAAGGGACCTTAGACCACTTAGTTTCAACCCCCTGCCATGGGCAGGGACATCTTCTGCTATCCCAGGTTGCTCAAGCCCTGTCCAATCTCACCTCGAACACTTCCAGGGATCGGACATCCACAGCTTCTCTGGGCAACCTGTGCCAGGGCCTCACCACCCTCACAGTAATGAATTTCTTCCTATTATCCAAATGAACTATCATAAAGTTTTCTCCAGTGTGAATTACAGCCTAAAGTTTGCTAGTATTTGTTTCTACATTAATGAGAATGGGGTAACTTTCTTGCAAGACAACCCAAGATTATAATTATGTCTTTATATCCGGTCAAGGAAATTAATTTGCAAACGGCAAGACCTGTTTATTATGCCAGTTATATAAATCCCTTGGTATCAATTGAGTTCACCTGGGATGAATATCAGTCATAAAAACAAAGCTATTAGGGATGTCTTTGTCATACTGCCAAAATAAGGCTGTTCAAACCCAAAAACAGGCTCATAATACAAGATCTTTTCTTTGTTAATACTTGTGTTTTGATAAATGGACCTGTTTGGAAACCAATTGTAGCTATGAATTTAAGGATTGACTTTTAAGCTTTCATTTATTGTTTTAATAAAGAAAAGACATTAATTTCCATAGAGTGTGAAGCATAAGCTGTGTAAAGAGATTAAGTTTCAGTCTATAAACCAGCTCTTATTCAGTTGAGTTTACCAGGTCACAAAGTAGCAGCATGGCCTGTGCAAACCATGCTGGCCTGTTCTTGTGCTTAGGCTGGACTACAGACTACACTCACTCAAGTCCCAAGAAGAAAGCAGATGGGTGTAACAGGGAGAAACAAAACAACACAAAGGCTTTGTAAAGTTAAGTATTTCCATGGAGGTTTTAGAAATTGATTCCCAAATAGTCTGACTCAATATCTCTTGTTTATCATTCATTAACTCTTAATAAATTGCAAAATAGTAGCTGACATCATGTTTATAGCCTTAAAGCATAGCTCAGGAGATGACTGTTTAAAAATATACAATATAAGATGTACCATGTTATGCTGGCATAAAAAAAGAGATCTATGCATTCAAAAGAAGGAAGTACTAGGATGTTTTATTTTTTTAATCTTTTTAACCAAATGCATAATTGAATTGTAGTAGCTATGTCCAAAAGACACCATATTGCTCCCGAAAGGGCTTAGACAAATTCATGGAGGACTAGTTCATTAAAAAAATATCCGGCCCAGGAATTTCCTAAATTTTAGGCTGCTAATGAGTGGGGTGGGAGTCAGGAGCAGGAGTTACTCCCTATTTCCCCATGTCCTCTACTCATTCCTTAATCAGCTACTGTCTCTAGAGAGGGAGTGTCTTGGTCACATTTCTGGATCAAAAGAAGGACATCTTACATACAGATCCAAGAGTTTATGGTTACTGCAATTAAAATTGAGACAATATAATCCAGCACAACAGTTATTACAGGCCAATTAGGATGACACTTAACACTTTTAGTTAGTAACAGAATTAATACTGATAAATTAAAAACTTTCTAGGATCTATGCATTCTTCTGTGGTGTTTTGCTCACCTCTGCAATGTTCATTTGCCTCTGAGGGTTATCACCTTCAGTCCCTCTCTAGAAGGATATTCTCTTTCATTCTTGCAGTGACTAACCGAGTACTTTATTGATTTCCAGTACAAGAGTAGACTTGTTTTTCTATTTTCTTGCTTTCTTGGAAACCTTTCACCTGACTCACATCTGTTTATTTCTGTGTTTGTTTATACCTTTAGTCACCAGTATCTGGCCACCATGATTTGTTTGTAAAGCCCTACTAATTGTGTTGTCTTGTGCCTGTTCTCACCTAAACCAGACATTTTTATTCTGGGGCCATAAGATAGTTCAGCCTGTGAAGAGTACTTGTTTTACTACTTATCCATGAACAATAGGCAGTACACCATACAAAGAAACAAAGCTAAACTAAAGCTTAAACAAATGTAGATGACACTTACTTGATGGCTAGACAATTGTCACAACTGAAAGAAGCTAAAATCAGCAGAGGCTAAGCCAAGTCCAGACAAGCCATACAAGCTTGGTTTTCTCTATTCGTATTTTCTTCCCAGTAAGACTGAATGACTCTGTATGGATCAATACAGATATCCTGCTTGTGCAGTTGGACTGCTTATTCTGTTCAACAATGCATGCTTTTGGAATTGTTTTCATTGTTTTCCAATGAAGCACATTTAAATGGCAGCATAGATTCTGCTATTATTTCCATGTCATAAATCAGAAGCTGTTCTACTATGCCAAGCAAAATCTGCTCAGAGCAAGTGCTGAAGAATGTGGCCACATCATTTAAAATTAATATGTTCAGCATAAGCTCAGTTTGTATTCCCCGCTTTCTGTTCACTAAACACTTGGTTCTTTAGGATATGAGCCATATCTCTCAAGTGTAATGCTTTATTCTCTAAAACAGTAAACATATTGACCACTGCTAAGGATCTTGTAAGACAATTTGCACTGCATTAGCAGGCCATGAATCTCCCCAAGAATCCATATTACAAAGCAGAAGTTTAAGAAAGAACATGGCATTATATTGATTTTGTGGGAAGTAATATGCACAAATGTGTCTTTACACACAAAGATACATGTGCACATGCAAACACATGCATAGAGTTGCATGAACAGCATGTATTGCACAAAACAGACCGGTGGTTTCTTGGCTGAGTTGTCCATCTCTTAGGTTTGGTGCTAATTCCACTTGCATGAAGTATTGATTCTTAATCAATTCAAACAGAATATGGGCCTCGGATTGCTGTTACAAGCCATAAATATCTTGTTTTGTTTTGTTTTGTCTCTCAGTTGATTGTCATCTTTGATTTTTCTACATTTCCCTGCAGCTTGTAATATTTTCCTGATGTTTTCTTTCCCTCAGAGGATGCTACATGGCTGGCTGCTAACTGCCCTCTAATTGAGTTATAAGGATTTTCATGGGATTCTTTTGTTCTTGCAGCAAGTTCAGTACACAGCCACTCAGAACAAGCTGATACTGGTATTCCTCAATAGCACACTGGGGTAAAAGAAATCAAGATAGATGATTTGAAAGGATTGTCTCTTTTTCTTATGCAATATTAAGAGCATTTTGGACCTGTACTAAGGCAGAGGTCTTCTTAGCACCTTTGGTGTTCATTATTAGCCTTGAGCTGTGTGGTCAACACCAAAAAAAATTTATTTAAGGTAGGAGAACTTATATTTTATTTTTTGCAAATATTAAAAAAAAATCTTTATTAGTTCTCAAGCAACTGTCCACTGTGGACAATTTTGGAGTGTACTGTGCACAAATTTTTGGTTTAGAGAATTTGATTAATTTTATGAATTTTCTCTGTTCTCTTCCATGGTTTCCTGAAAACAAAGAAGACAAATATTCAAAAAAAATCCAAACTAATTCCACCTACAAAGTATTTGGAATGTGTGAATCTGGTGGATTTTAGCAAATTATTCCCTGTCGGACAGATTTTATAAAATTTCCCCATGATTGTGACCTTCTCAGTTGTTCTGAGATATGCCTTAAACATAATTAAAAGTCTAAGGTTATTTAAATGTTGCTCAAATTTTCTTTCTTTATAACTTATTCCTTGGGTAGTAGCTGTGCATGAAACCTGGGAAAAAAGTGATGATGAATCTTGTTAATATTTTACTTAAATGAACTCTCAAAACAGGCATCCTCATCTAAAAGCAATTACATTATTGCCTTTAATAAGACCAAACCAACAACAACCACAACAAGATAATAAAAAAACAATTCTGTAAGTGCTATTAAATTTGAAGTATATTTTCCACTGTTCTTACAAATTTTATAAAATAACAGATTTTTTCTGTCAAAATCCTCAGAGTTTTTGCTGGGTATCTGAGAAACTCACTAGCTCCTTCCCTGCCACTCTGTTCTGCACCTGACTTAAAGGGTAAATGATACTTGAAACAGAATGATAAAGCTTTCACACTGAATTTCTGGTACAACTAATCTTTGTGTTGGAGTGCTCAAGGGCAAGCGGTGAGAGCAGGTTCCAATGATCTTCTTCACCAAAATACAATGTCATCCTCTGGTCTCTGCCTTCTTTTTATTTTTTTCTTTATTCTATGGTTTCTGCTAGAAGTAACTAAATAAAAGGTATCAATTTGTATTGCAAATTAGGGCTATTGATTACATTGCTCTTTGAAGCAATTAAATCTGGGTCTGATACATAGTTAAAGCTAAGCTTTCTTTCCCAAAGCATTTGGTTTTTGGATCTGGAAGCCAGGCTTGTAAAACATTAGGCTCCCTTGAAAATATTACCAGCCTGTTATCTAATAACAGACAAAAAGTGAAAATGTTTATTTCTTAATTAGAATTTTGAACTCTAAAATTCAATAACTTTTCAGGGATTTTTTAGTACCAGATTATCTCTAAGATCACTGCAAAAGATAGACATACTTTAATTTTTTAGGCAAAGTAGCTGAGTACTTTTTTCCATGCAAGTCAATAAATACAGATGTACAAGTTATGTTCTTCAGCAGTTGCAAACCAAATTTCTATGAATTTCCATTGATGTTTCAGCAAATGGCACCCTGTATGGCATGGATTCCTTGCTTTAAAACTTAAGGGATGAATGGACTTGTCTTTTCCATACAGTTACAGAATGTTTTTACTGTTTTGCCCAAAACCATGGGCTCTGAAAGCTGCCTGAACACTGCTTCAAGTTAACTTTGTGCTTTCATATTATCCTGATCCACCAGCTTGAACTGAAGCTTCTTAGATTCCTAGGCGGGCTATGCTGAGATCTTTATAGGAGACACAATCACCAAAAAAAAACAAAAACAAAAACAAAACTAACCAAAACACGAAACAAAACAAAACAAAACACAAAACACAAAACCAAAACACAAAACCAAAACCAAAACCAAAAAAAAAGAACAACCCCTGCCCGGAAGTAAATATTGCTGCACTGTCCTTGAGATCATCCACAGAAAGAGAAGGACATGTTCCAGTGCAATCTAAACCTGTAGGATTTTCCTCCAGCCTGGTTTCACTCTAAACAATAAGACAGGAACAGTTGACATGTCAGCTTTGTGGATGATCACAAATTGAGTCTTAAACCCATACATAGATGTCTTGAATGTCATTAGCTGGACATATGCAAGAGAAAAATATTCCTGCAGACCTGCACAAAATCAGCATCAGCTACTCCTGTACCATTTGCAGAATGGCAAAAGTAGGCAACTCCAGTTCCAATTTTAAATTAAATTAAGTAGCACCTTTTTACAGTCACAATAAAATTCTCTCCAAGTATTTCAGGTGTCTGAATAACATTCTCAGTTATACCAACACAAATTATACCCACACAACTCTCTATAATGAGAATGAGTTAGGCTTGTATCTTTTGCAATCATCTTCAGAATGGATTCCATTTAATGCCATTTTCTATTCTCATTACAATCTTTGTCAGGCAAAGGCATCAGAATCTTAATAGCCAGTAAAATCTGTTTAAAAACTATAAACTCTTAATGGACTTACAAACAGACTTTAACCTTTTAAATATTCTGGATTCTTCTCACTCCCTTCTCCTTACAGAGTTCAAGAGACACAAACAGGAGAAAAGAGAAGGCAAAAGTAGAACTCCATCCATTTTAGAAGGAAAACTATGGTAACTGAAATTAAAATCATACAGGAGTGAGGATCTGGAAGTCACATTCCTTGAGATCTGTGTGACCTTGGATAAACCTAAACTGATATTTTCAAAAAACAGTGAAATGCTTAAAACAACAGGAGGCAGTTGGCAAAATTGACTCGGCATTCTGAGGAACTAATTTTTTTGTCAGCTCTTCCATGTACATCTGGATTTTTTATCCAAAGAAAGCAACAACCCTTTCTTGGCTCGTCTGAAGTTGTGCCCAACAGAAACCAAGGCATCAGCAGGTCCACTGATACAAGATGAACCAGAACATATTGTGCTATTTTAGACTGCTGTTTTCCTTCAAAATGACATCTCACTGAATCCTGGTGTGTTTATTTAAAATTGAAATATCCACAGGAAACAGAGAAATCTCCAAATATAAATTTGCAACCAATTTGCGGATTTATCACTGCGAAAATAAATATTTGTGTAATGATGCATAGATTTCAGAGATCATGAGTGAGGGCAGCTCAAACTGTTATGTCTATAAAGCTCAGTGCAGCACTGTGTGGAGATAAGTTTATGGCAGCATATTAATTGCACTTGTGCATTTCTGCATGCAAGTTAACCTGTTTTCTTATTGAATAAATTCTCTAGAGACAGGACTTATATAAGCAAGTGTGTATGTCTCAACCTGATATAGTCATAGGGAAAATAGGTGCTTCTCAATGAAATTATTTGAAGGTGTGCATCTAAAACTGCTTAGATAAATTGTTTACTAATAGCAATTATTTCTGTTGACAGTTGCTTTGTACTCAACATGGGGTGCAGGGATAAATATCTATGTGGTGTATATTTCAAAGCCTGCACTGAACTCCTTTCATGGTGCTACAGAACCAGATTAGGTGGTTTGACCTTCCATTGAACTCTGCTTCAAGTGCAGGGAGAGGCTGTTGACCTTCTTTGCTGCCAGGGAACACTGCTCTTATGTAGCTTGGTGTCCCCCATGACCTCCATCTCTTTCTCTGCAGACCTGCCCTCAGTCTGTACTGGTACATGGGGTTATTCCCTCTTTGGTGCAGAACTTGGTTCTTTATTGATCTTCTCAAGAGTCTGTCAGCCCATTTCTCCAGCCTGACAAGGTCTTCCTGAATGGCAGCACAACCACCTGGTGAACAAACAGTTTCGTGTTATTTGCAATCCAGCCTTGCCTTGTGTTAAGGAGCTTTGTAGTTTCACCATCATCGATTAAAATTAGTGATTCTAGAAAATATCAGATGTCTAGCCAAAACCCAGTGATTGTTACGTTCTTGAAAAAATATACTCACGGTGGTGTAGTTTGGCTACAGCTGAAAAGCCTGGGGTTTTTGCTAGCAGTTTTTGCTAATTTCAGGCCAGCTTCCAGAAGAAAAATCCTTTATTGTTCTGACATTTCACAAAATAAGTCAGAGATATTTTTGATCAAAACATGTTGATCATAGTAGTCAGTTGTTTTTGGAAAAGACCTGTCACCTGGAAAAAAACAGCACCTGCATTACTATTTTTTTTTTTTTACTCTTTCATCCACAAATGTCAGAGGGATAAAAAAATAACCACTGCACTAAAAGGCTTCCCTAATTCTGGACAAATTGTTCCTTTATTCTTCTTGAATCTGAGGTTGTAGCATTTCCAGTACAAAAGCTAAAGTACATATATTTAAGCCTATATTCTGTGAGTATTCAATCAAGTTATTAGTAATTAAATACATTCATTTACTCATTCAGGTATGGCTTGTTGATCTAGCACAGTCTTATAGATAACAGATCATCCCTATTCATCAGTGTGCTTTAAGAATAGATTTATTTTAAGAAGAAAATCTAATTAACTAAACAAGCATTTCAATAGAAACATACTGTATTGGGTTTGTGTGCCCAGGGTTTGGTGGTGGGGTTGGGCAGCAGGGGTCGCTCCTGTGAGAAGCTTCTCTCATGGTCTGAATAGAGCCAATCCCAGCTGGCTCCACAGCAGACCCACCACTGGCCAAGGCTGAGCCCATCAGTGATGGCAGTAACACCTCCGGGGTAACAGGTTTAATAAGAGGGAATAAACCTGCTGTGTAACAGCAACTGGGAGAAAAGAGTGAGCACATGTGAGAGAAACAGCCCTGCAGACACCCAGGCCAGTGGAGAAGGAGGGTCAGGATGTGCCCCTCCCTGCAGACATGAGGTTCCCCTGCAGCCCCTGGTGCAGCCCCTGGTGCAGCAGCTGTGCTGCTGCAGCCCATGGGGATCCCTAGGGATGCAGAGATCCACCTGCAGCCCCTGTGGAACCCCACACTGGAGGAGGTGGCTGCCCAAAGGAGGCTGTGGCTACATGGGATGGTCATTCTGGAGCAGAGAAAGAGAAGGTGGAGCAAGGAGCAGCAAAGACAGCATGAGTGATGAGCGGACTGAAGTTGGGACTGGGAAGAAGGGAGTGGTGGTGGGAAGGTGATTTCAAGATTTGGTTATATTTTTCAGCATACTCTGAGGTGATTGGTAAATGTCCCCAAATAAAGTCTGTTTTGCCCATAAAGGTAATTGAAGAGGAATTTCTCCCTGTCCTTATCTCATCCATGAGTCTTTCATTATATTTTTTCTCCCCTGTTCTGATGAGGAGGGGAATGGCGGAGGGGCTCAGTGGGCACCTGGTATCCATCCAGGGTCAACCCACCATGTCACACACACATCTACAGGTTTTACCTTTTATAGTAGATTTTACCTTATATAGTAGATTTATAGATTTTACCTTATCTATTGCATTTAGTGCTCTTTTGATGTACAGCTAGAAAGTTTGTGTCTATAAATTACTGAGAACTCACACTATCTTCTCAGCAGCATGTGCTGAGTGTGCTTCCACTGATTTCAAGAAGGGCAAGTTTGAACCAAGTATCTGTTGCAATGGAAACAGAGAACACTTGATTTTGGGTATTTCCATGTTCCTCATTGAGTTTGAACACTTACTTTTACTCTTAATTTTCTGACAAATATATAGATACTTGCTTTTACTGTTTGGAAAATATTCTGTATTTCATATAACTGCTAATTTTGTTTATCAATTTTAATGTGTTTTCAATACATTCTGTGCTTAGCTAATACAAATAGCTTGTTCAGTTTGGTCTTAAAAGTGTTCTACTACACTTGAAAATTGATACTGAACCTTATATTTTTTTAGTAACTAAGCTAGTTCCAGGTAAAGACAATTAGCATGAACTCTCTTTATTAGTATTCAACTGAGGACTGAAAGCAGATTATATAGAACCTTGTACTATCAGTAAGAAGCCAAGGGAGAAAAAAACATAAAATAATTTCTTTAAAAGTTTCCAGAAACTTAATTAAAAGAGAGAAAAATGACAGTCCATTTTTTACCTTTTTTTTTTTTTTTAATGAATGGATTAAAACTAGGGTCACCTTCCCAACTAATCAGTTTGCAAATAAAAATTTTAACTCATTTCAGCAAGCCTTTTGAATAAGGTTGAAGATACACTAAACAAAAAATAATCCTATTTCTAACTTTGAACATGAAATTCTATCTGGACACACACTGTGGACTACCAGCAAAGCAAAAGCCATTTGCAGTCCAATTCTTCTGGCCTTCAAATACAAGCTTCAAAAATACCAGTGTGGCAAGAGCTACGGAATTTTAATCATAAGTTTAAATCTAATGTTTTCTTAATAAATATGGGAGGTCTGGTGTGCACTCAGTGCACTTACCTCATTAATCCTTAAGGTGGCTCAGGAACTCCTCAGTTTGTCTTTCTGGTCAGGCCATTCTTGTTTTCTCATTATGGGGGAGAAAATGAACTGGTGTAAGGCAATAAATGAGCTGAGACAGAATTGTTGCCCAACCTGCTAACCTGCTTCACAATAAGTGCTTGATTCAGGTACTCAAAAGGTGTGAGTTTCAGAACATCCCAGACTCCCCTCAGGGAGCTCAGGCTGTGTTTAGACTGAAATTTGTGGTGAAATGTGTGATTAATATCCCAAGTAGAAAAGATGGACATTACACAGATTTGATTATTCTGAATATTTTTTTTTGCATATTCTTCAAAAATCCTTCATTTCTAATAATTTTGTTGTCTAACTGAAATAACTTTTGAAAACCTGTTTACAGAAAGAGCAGTGGTCAAGGGACATGGCTTATCTTAGTGGGCTGTAAACTTCATGTAATGTAGTGAACAAACACTATTAATCTAGTGACCAAACAGAAGGTTATGGTAGATAGCAATTTGCTAACAGCTGTAAGTGGGTTAATTCAATGTGTAGGAAGATTCCTTCTGTTTCATGTCTTCTGTGTTAATGATGGTTCAGTTTGTATTGGCTTCTTTTAGACAGACCCCCTTCTCTTATTATTGTATCCAACAGTTGTATCTTATCACATGTATCAAAATCAGAAAATTATTTTTCCTCATTATTTAACTGTTGGATTAGGTTAACATGTACATTCTCAATACTTAGAAGTTCTTAAATATCTTGACAGCACAGTATTTAGAGATGCCTGCATGAAAGGTTCAGTTCTCATATGTAGAATCAATACCTCTGTATTGGGAGTTGGCACTGAAGGCAAAGTCTTACTTGCATGTAGATTAGTGCAGATTTCAATAGAACTCGTTATAGCTACCACTACAAGTGTAGAACTTCCTTCTGTTGTCTCAGGTTATTTTCATTAACTAGATTACATTTGTTTTAAAATAGAAACCTGCATACAAATAAGATCTGTTGATTAAATAGCAATAAACTCTAAGCATGCGGGCTGGGAATTTTATTGCTGAACTTACACCATCTAAAAGTCAAATCCAAGCTAATCACCAAGGCTCCCTCTATAGTCCACAGAGTCTAAAGGGCGGTTCTCTTTTAAAATTAGCATTCATCTTACATCAAATTGCTCCCTGGGGTACTGATTTCAATCACCTGTAGAACAAGTCAAGCTTACATTATATGCCTAACTTTAAAATAAATTTCTTTGGGACTAACTTCCAGGGTAACTGTTGATTTTGAAAGAATTGCAGATGCTAATGTCTATATCAGCAAAACTCAGCAGTTTAACTGATGAGCAGCTGGTACTAGACTGATTAGCAGGATGATTGCAATTCATCAAAGGACTAATGATGTTCTATGTGAGACACCTCTGGTATTTTCTGGAGAAGAATATGAAACCCAGGAAATAGCTAAAAGCAGCATTTCAAAATACACAAATGAACAGAATGTGCTGCAAATGACAAAGTTGTGTGCAGGCTCATTGTGTGGGTAACCAGATCATCTTGAGAGCAGTTCATCCTCAGTGCCATCACACAGCACACAGGGAACAGCCAGGGGTTCAGGCCTGGCCAGATGGATTTGTGAAAGGCAGGTCTTGATTGATTGACCTGATGTCCTTCTATGACAGTGATTTATCCAGTAGATGAGAAAAAGGTTGTGAATGTTGTCTACCTGGACTTCAGCAAAGCCTTTGACACTTTCCCGTAGCATTCTCCTGGAGACACTGGCTGCTCATGACTTGAATGTTCTCTGAGTTAAGAACCCTTTGTTTTTATAGCCCATTCTGGTTTTAAAATAAATGAATTGAAAAATAAATGCATCAAAGAGCTGTGAGGAAATATTTTGCACTTTATATATATTTGTAGAAATATTATTTCAATCATTTAATGTAGAAAATTCTATTACAGCTCATATGCAGTGTAAAAGGCTAATTTAAGAGTATTTCCTGTTTTTTAGCAGCAATATATTTCACAAGTATAAATATAAATAGAAGAATTCAGGCCTGGATGATCCAGACCTCGTAGAACTAAGTACTACAAAGCATCTTGAGGTCACAGTCCTCAAATTTTATTTAGGAAAGTAAATTGATCTTACTTTCTCAGAGTTTTGCCAAAGAATAATTTAAAGTCACAGTGTATCCTTGACTGAGTTGCATGCAAGTGGCACTCATTGCTCCTTGATTAAAGTGCAGTGCTGGATTGCAATATTTTTTATTTCTCAGCTCTGTTTTGAAGTAGAAAATTATTTCTGTGACTAAGCAATCAGTCTCCAGCAGAAGGAGCACTGGCAATACAACTAGGTAAACCACAGTCCTTGGGATTTTATTTTGATAAAAGTTTTAAGAATTACATGTGATGCTTATTCTCTGCTACAGGGCATTTTCTTCAATGTTCGTTCCAGAGGAGAGTGACACCAGTTTAACCAGGGACATTAGCAGCTGCATGCTGGTCCTCCCTCCCTTTCGAACACACACTCCTGCATTCAGTCCAGCTTTAGCTGGATATTGAAATCTGACAGTCTTGTACCACAGACATCGGTGGAAGGGAAAGAAAGGAAGGGAAATTTAATTCTTTACCCCTTTTCCCAGCTGTAAATACAACATACGCTTAAGTTTTCTGTCTTATTTCTTTTCAAAAGATGATGCAGCTGTTCAGTAGCTACATGCTAGAGATTCTTCTGACGGTTTCATGATATCTCTCTGTTGTTCATGGTGCCATTTAGCTCTTGGTTTTAAACACAACCTCAGTGGGGACACTGAGGTTTCTGATTTCTGATAACTTGAGGACAACTTAAGAATAAGAACGAACCAATCTGGGATGACTGGAGGTTTGAGGAACTGCAAATACTTGGAAGATTTGTAAAAGGCAAAGAAAAGAAGACATTTCAATATATTTTGTCATATTGACAGTACCAGTATGTTTACATGACTCAGCAACATGGAATCAATGGGGTCCTCCCAGAGCTATCAAATGTTCCCTTGCAAATTTTAAAATGAACATGCCAACTTTCATGACCATACCTCCTATTTCTGATACAAAACAATAACAGCAAGGCATTCATGCTAATTTATGAGCTATATGTGCTTTATGTGCTATGCCAGTCTAAATGGAAGCTTGAGTATTTACTGTAATCTATAATTACCAATTCCGGGATAAATGGATTTTTATCCTTGTTACTGAAACCTGAACAGTTAATGCATCTTCTGCATTAACATATTAAAGAAATCACAATGATACTAAATGTGGGATGGCAGATCAGTAAAGTACCTTTATTTTAAGTAGCTAGTTACACACAGCTCAACAATCTCATTCCAACAGGACTTTTTTCTTTTCTTCTCTCTTCTCAAACAATTTATTATTGGTTTTGCTGTTTGTTTTTTACTTGTGTGTTTTAAAAAATATATCCTTATTATAAAATGCCATTCTAAGCCTCCCTGTAAACAAATGACTAAGAAACAAATAATTGTATTCCAGAAAAACTCTAATCAAGAAAGACTTAGTTTCTCTGGAAAAATCAAATATCTCTCTTTTTTTTTTTTTTTAGTGAAATTTCACATAAATACAAGCCCAAGGCAATCTCAAGCTTGCGAAATTACATTTAATATTCTGAACTTGATATAATCTAGTTTTAGACCAGCACATAAAGAGTCTTGGTGACATGATAGATGGTTTGCTACCATCAGGGATGATTAACAGGGAGACATTCTTATTTTTGACCTTCCTGAGTCACTTGACACATCTGTCAAATTTTCAAGGCAACATTTTCATACTGAAGTACATCCAAAGAACGTGTTGGAAAAGGGTGGCAAAGGTCAACCATCTCCGTGCATCTCCCTGCATGGCATTTAAATGCAGTCATAAAATTATACAGACTCATATTAGCAAACTTTCACCATATATAGTCTACACCACTTCAGTACAAATGGCACAAAACTTGGAAAGCAGGTCCAGGTCTGAGTTGAAAAACAGTTTACTGAAATTAAAACCAAAAAGGTCAATGATGATGCTGATGAGGAAAGAAAAGCACTTTGAAAATTTGTACTAAGAAATATCTTTTGTCTGAGGAGTCCGTATCTCTGTTCGGGCTACACAGTCTGAAGTCATTCCTCTTTCTGCAATTCTTGATGATTTATACTCTTACTCACCCACACTTCTGAGTGATCTCTTTTGTTTGTCATCAGCTGTCCAAAGAGACTCAACAATGCTACTGCAATGGCTGTGATATTCATGGCTTTCTCAGTTCTTGGCTGTTTCAAAGCTATGAAACATAGTCTAGAATTAAATCACTAATTGCAGACACTGTCTGCATTGGATTTGGCATATCCAGGAGACATAACAAACACAATTGTTTGCCTTTATCACTGCTTGCTGTTGACAACAGGTCAAACTCAGGATCTTGAGCCTTATTTAAAGTCCTCAAGGGAGAGAGGTTATATTTATCTTGTCTAACAGTAACATTTCCATCATATATGTGTGTATGTGTTTCAAGTGTCTTTATAGCCTTTGGAGAGGAACAGGCTATTGTAGAAAACAAAGATTGTGAGACTGTGATAACTGCTCTGATCTTTTGACCCCACTAAACTTTCTACATAACTATGAAGTTCATGGAGCTTCATGGGATTATTCTTAAATAATAAAATGAGCTCCCAAAAGTGGAGAACCATATCAGAATCATAGAATGGTTTGGATTGGTAGAAATCTTAGAGATTATCTCATTCCAATATCTCTCTAATGGTCAGGGTTGCCACTCACTAGACCAGATTGCTCAAGGCCCCATCCAGCCTGGTCCTGAACACTTCCAGGGATAAGTCACTCACAATTTCTCTAGGCAATAATGTTCTTGTCCATCTCCTATTGCATTTATTTGACCTACTATCTCTTTCATAAAAAAAAAAAAAAAAAAACTTCCAATCAAAAGGCTTCACTGCATACACAATTCTCTTTCCTGGCAGAGGATGAACAAGAAAATGAGCTGAGGTTGACACATTTGAGTCACTTCATTCAAGGTGTTAATGGAAGACACGCCCACCTGGTGGGTGATGAGGGGTGCATAAGAATTGATACAGGAGAGTAGAAACTGCTTCCTTACAATGGGCAGAGAGGAGACATTCTGAACAGGAATAGATTTATTTTATCAACCACACAGCAGTCAAAGCTGTTTCAATGAAGATAAATGAAGAACTCTATCATCTTACTTTGTAGACTTATTTAACCAACAGACTGTCTTCTCTATGATTGGTGATGGCTTTACACATTAGAAACTAACTGAGATATATCATGACTGTCAAATCTTGGTATTCCTGTGGGTTTCATGTACAGTACAATAGAACCACTTTCATTATCTTGTGTTACAGATAATGGATAATAAACCATCTTACAGTACCCAAAGGAAAGTCTCTTGGAGTATAGAAACACTCTTAATACATGGAATACATTTTAAGCTTTTTTTTTTTTCTGAAAAAAACTGAATCAAAATGAAGATGACTTTATCTTTTAAAAGCTACACTTTTGCTTTTTTTCTTCCTTTTTTTTTTTTTTTTTAATGGAACGACTATTTAAGCTACCCTGCTAACAGTAACTTTGCAGTTATTCTTGTTTACCAAAGCACATACTTTTCAGTAGTTGGAAAAGATTAAGCATTTCAGATTCCAAATACGTCACTCAACACTTCCAACAGTCAACAACAAAAAAATGCTTCTCTACTTCCTCCATTTAAGCTCTGCATCAGTGGTTCACCTCTGCATGTAATGTCCTATTTTTGTTCTTTGGAGTGAAGTGTTGCTGCTTTTTCTTGCCTTTTTCCACAGTCATTCCCGTCTCTTTCCCATGCTCATACACCTCTCTGTATCTTCTTCACTCAATTCCCATAATTCAAAATGAAAAGGATTCACATTGAGCCTTTTATCCCCACAAAACAGGCAACATCCAGAGTAAGAAGCAACATCTATGGAATGGAGCAACACAATTCAGTCATGAGACAACATTTCAGTTTGCTAAAAATTGAAACCTTGGGCTGTCTCAGATCTCACTGGAGCCTTAAAATGACTATTCAGACACATATTAACCTCATATAAGTTCTGTGTCATTTTGCCCATCATGTGTGGTAACTTTAGATAGTCTTGGGCAACTCAAGTGGCATTAGATGCCTATGTGCCTTCCTAGCTCTCCTTTTCTCTGATATGCTTTCTGCTGTGAAGTGACTCCTTCACACTCATACTAGAAAAGATATTTTTTGCTTAGATTTGTATCTGCTTGCAAGGTATCATTCTTTTGGGGTTTCCTAGCTTCCATGGCAGCTCTTTAGTAAACACATGTAGCTTTATTACTACTCTATCATGCTTTTTATGCCTATTTAATTCATTAATTTTATCATTTAGAGTAGTGGCCATGGTGGCACATGAGATATAACAGAGGCAAGGTTTGTAGGGAATAGTGCTATTTTTAATGACATCAATTCACACAGTAAGGGCAAGCAGACTTTGAAGAGCACAGGGGTTTTACAAAACATTCAGGTCACAAGAAGTAACTGCAATTTTAAAGTCCAAGAATAAATTGAGGATAAAAACTCCAGGCTGAGATAACTATGTCAACTAATTGACCTCTTGAGAGAAGAGTGTATCCATTCCTTGTACAACATATGGAGCTGTAGCAGTGTATCCTGCGCCTGGTTTTCACGGCAAGGTTTTGGTAGCAGGGAAGCTGCAGGGGTGATTTCTGTGAGAAGCCTGAGGAGCTCAGATGCTCTGGGAGCAGGGAGAAGTAGTCCTTTCTGCAAGACCATTTAATCTACTATTTAAAAGGATTTGCCTATACATGAATACCTTATATAAAGCTTCAAACTCTCCTGGGTACATGCATCCTGAAGACTTGCAAGTTGCCTAGCTCAACTTGAATATGCAGTTATTGCCATAATGATAACAAACTTATGTGCATATGTTGCCCTGACTTCTGCAGTTCTGGATGTTATCATTCTTTTGTAACTAGTTTCTCAGACATTCTCTGTAAACATAGTCATGTTATTGTAACGGTATCTTTTTATTTACATTCCTTTCTCCTAGGCACAGATGTTTGAGGAACATTTCCTTTGACCAGTGTGATTGAGGGGAGATCTTTTTTTCCTCCAATACACAGTGAATTATAAGACACATATATAATAAAGATGGGCAAGGCCTGAGGCACTTGTGCCTTGAGGAACTTGTTCCTTGATCTCCAGAGGTTTCTGTCTCCTTCTTTCATGTCGTTACTGTGACACGCATATTAGTTGGTTCACTACAGTGTGCATTCTTGGTATTTAATAAATATTTAACTGACTGCTGAATAATAATTAATCACTTCAGCTTTCCTTCTAAATGTCCTTCTATTAAAGCTGCAAGGCAGTTTTATCTCCACAATAAATTTTCCTCTCTAAAAAGCAAGCTGCGTCAGACAGACCCTCTATCTCCACTGTAATCCATCCCTACAACATGTATTTGTTCAGAGTTCACAAACAATTGCTTGACAGGAGGAAAACAAAGAATTTGAGACATTCAGGAAAAATAAAACCCAACCAAAAAACAAAGGCAGACAGTAGCTGAAACAGGATCAGAGGTGCAGTTTAAAAGTGTATCTTGAAGGTACAATGAACTTGTAACTAGACCTTTACCAATGACACCAAAAACCTCAGCTCTAGTCTCAGTGATGGTTCTGCCCTGCTGTGTGGCATTTCCTTTCAGCCTTTTGTGACTGTGTCACTGGATCTACCAGGAAGATAAGGTTGCCATTAGATTCAAAGAATATGCAAGAGCTATGGAAATACACCCACATCCTGGAGCTGCAGTGTGGAATACAATAGTGTTTGGAAAATACAGAATATCTACACAAAGGATTGCACACTCTTATAAACTTAGAAGTATCTCTATTGATTGCATTGTCTTCATAAAATACACAGAGACAAAACCCTTTACATTTGGGCATACTCTTCAGTTCCTAACAATAAAGAAAAAATGTGTTTAAGTCAATCATCTATCACTACAGGAACTGCAAAGAACAAATACATATTTTCTTACATATTCTGCCTCTGCAGTTCAAGTCTTTCCTCTTTTTATTTGCTCTCCTAAACTGGGGTCAAATATCTGATGCATCTTTTTCAAAAATCATGGTATTTTTTTTCAAAACAATGCAGAAGATGGTGCCTTCCACCTTTTAGTTCTATCATAGAAGATATATGTTCAGTTCTGTAGATCACTTCTCACAATTTTTATTTCATTTTCCATCTAATACTTATTTAAAATAGAAGATCTCTAATAAGAGGGAATGGGATTCCCCAGCTTCCAGTCAGCTATAAGATCCTGTACTCTCTGTTTTAACACTCTCCTGTGATGTTTGGCTGCAAATTTCTTCCTGCTTCAAAGTTATCTCTTCTGTCCCTTTCCTCCCCCCTCTTCCACAATACAGAGCCAGTGCTTTCAGGGATACTTATAAAGGTGGTTAGTGTCCCTCTGCCTTTCAGAGTCTAAACTCCTAGGAATACTCTAAAAATGACTGTGAGATTGAGGTCTGTGGGCAGGACAGGGGGATGTATGAACTATAAGTTCCTCAGAGGTGTGAGCGGGAAAGAAGTACAGCTGCTTAACACTGGCAGGTTATGTGATATAAAACTAGTCCCAATGCACACAGAGGAGCTCAGAGGCAGAAGAAAGGCAGAAAACTCCCAGTTCTCCACTCAGAGACACAAGTCCCTGACCTGGTCCCTGCCACTGCTGTCCCAGGAGTGTCTCAGTCCCTTGGGCTGAGGGTAGCACCCACACTATGGGTGCCCAGACTCACAGGACACATTATGGGATACAGAGGAAGAGCAACCTGGGACTGTGCATGACTTATTGTGTGGGTTTAGCAGGGGAAACAAAGGAACAAAATGGATAGGCCTATGTGATCCAAGGAGTATGGTAAAACTGAGGTATAAGGGGATGAAAGTGTCACATGTTAACGAGTTCCTTGTCAATGAGTTTGTCTGACTGTGTCTGGAAGTTTTATTGTCTTATTAAATTTCTTTCTGATGATTTTTTCTGGATGAAGGAGTCTTTATTTCCTGTGTGTATTTATGAGACCTTGGCTGGCAGCCAGAAACCCCACTCAGCTGCACCCTCACTCCCTCTCCTTACAGTGCACTGGGAGAAAACAGAATAAGAAAACTCACAGGTTGAAATACATGGAGATCATGCACCACTGACCACAGGTGAAACATGTCAAGTACCATTGCGTGCCTTTGGATATTCCAGCTGGCATCCACTGGTTCCTTCAGCAAACCACAGATCTTCAAGTCTCCAGTATCTCAAACAGACACTTTCGACACTGAAAACAGCAGTTCTGTGGCTTTACTGTAGAAAACCTGGGATTCTAAATGTGTATTGTGCTTAGGCAAGTGACACAGGTAGTGTCTCTTTGAAGTGATGCAGTCAACAAAAGGTCTGCAATACTTTCTGAAGGATTCTCTCCCCAGTATCTGGAAAAAAGTTTAATATATCTACTTTCATGTGTTTCAGCTAAGTATATGTTCAAGGTAAATGGGATGAAAGGATGGTCTTAAGAACAGACCTCAAAGTTTAACTGCTGATGTGAACATCGACTGATAAGAAGCCAGTTTTAGATCTGAGTGCAAGAGATGTAAGCTGAGGTTCCTTCATGCATTAAAGTCCTTTTACTAATGAAAGTCTAAAGTGTTAAGATGACATCAGGGTACTTCAGCCTTATATCCATCTTTAAACAGTGTTCATGAAGAAAGGTAACTAGGTATCTTTCAGGATCAGGTGCTTTTGAAAAAAAAAAGAATCTATAAGAAGATGAATTTTAATGACATGCTTCCAGTGGTGCATTCCTGCATGTAGGTGGGTAAATAACAGCTCACCTAATGTTTAACTTCTGTATTCATTATATATTTAAAGTACTTTTTTTCCCCAGCTGCTTTTTAGCAAATTATTTGGAAGAAATTAAGAATGTAGATTTTCTAGTGACGACATTTTATTTAGTAAAATTGCCTTCTTTCCTACATGAGTGTACTGAAGGAAAAATAAGAAAAACATAATAACACCCAGCTTCTTAAGACATGAAAAGAGAGGCAAGGAAAGAACTGCTGGAGAAGAAAGTATTTAGATTCTTTGCTTGATTGTAGCTGATTAAATTAAAAACTAAGACTTCAGATGTCTAACAAATAGGGATTTGGGGTTTTTATTTTGCACATTTGATTCGGATTTTTTTAATCCTATTGTCAGTTAACCACCTAGTAGGTTCTACCTTATAGATATATTTTAAGTATAAAATTTCTGCCAATGTAGCTCATGATCTCATTACAAAAGCCCAGTGGACAGAATCAGAAATTAATCCAAAATGAGATGTTAATTAGAAATGTGTGTGAACTGATGCGCTGCACACTGTGGGTTTGAGTAGCACTTTGTACCGTGCCCTGAGCAGAGCATTGTGCAGAAGCTAAACACTGAGCAGAGATGTGCATTTCCCTGTAAATTCAGAGCAAATAAACAAGTATGCCCCCAAAGTGTTTACAGATTACGGGGTGGGGGGGGGCGGAGATAAGAAAAAGAAAAAAAAAGTGAGAAAAACAAACAAAAAACCCTTTTTTTTTTCCTATTCTTTATTTTCATGCCTTCATGTTGCAATAACCAGTCTTCAGATAGCACAAACTGGAGTAAAAAAACAGAGATTAATCTGCAGGGGTGTTTTGCAGCAGGTTTATATAGTATCTGGTGTGGTTGGAGAGCTGAAATGAGATGTGTCACTGGGGGGTTTAGGCAGGATGTCAAACTGGAAGTCTCATGCAAGTGGTCTTAGAGAATAGATACCTGCAGGGAAACAAGACTGATTAGGGAGAAAGACAATTTGGCTGATGCTTAGTTGATCAAAGCAAATATTGCTTCATTAGGTCATCTACTATGGCCAATTCTTTGCTGGACAAGTGACAACTAATGTGTAGGAGTTAGGCTATAGCCAGGACACTGACAGCTCCTAGCGTGACACCAGACAAGGATTTACTGGAAACACCAACTCCTGTGAAGGATCAACTGTATGAGATTTAGGAAAAATTTTAAAAAAAGAAACAACATTTCAAATAACTGAGGAAAAGCTTTTAATGTTATTACTTTATAAACCAATAGTCTTATTTTCAAGCATATAACAGTCAGTTACTGAACCTCTTCTGGTAATATACTATTCACTCACTTCTCATTTAACACCTGCTCCACCAAAACAAACATTTCTTTATTCCAAAACCACAGCAATTACAAACACAGAAATTCCAGGAAGAAAATTACTACTACTAAGAAATCACTATTTTTATATTTAATACTCTGTCTGCTATCTAGCCCACAGGTACCACTGCTAACAATAATCAAATATAGCAGATCTGACAGAATTTTTTCTTAGCATTACAACTCTTGGTGTTCACTCATAGCAGGATAACTCCTCATAGAGGCAAGTGAAAAAAACTCCCCCTTCTGAGGTAGAAAAACTTCTCTTAAGAACACCTTTGTAAGAAATCTGTAATTCATGGATTTGGTGTGAAATTGCAAAAGAAAAACAGACAAACTAACAAAGTTAGGCTTTGCTAGCAGTTTTGTTGCTTTTGCATTCATGGCCAGGGGTCATTTTGACTTGTATTAGAGGATTCATAGCCCTGAAATAAAATATATTCCTGAAAGGAAAATTCTTTCCTATCTTTTCCTTCCTCACTTTCTATCTTTGTTCATATCACGACTTGTTAGATCAAAGTTTCCATTTTAGCTTCATATGCATATTGCATGAGTGTCATATCCTGACTTTTCTGCATCAAAAGTTAATGGGAAAAATCATTCTTCAAATGTCTATGGCACACACAAATTGTGATCCCAAGAGGAAATATCCAGACATAGATGCCTGTTGGACTTTCAGAAAATGAGCTATTCAGCTTTTTAAAGGGATTTGGATACCAAATCATGTATAAAATTAATGAGAATTGGGCATACTCAGCCCTAAGTGGCTTTGAAAAGCTTGTCCTTAAAATCCATACTGGTAAATAATGATGGCTTTTAGCTAGGGAATTTCTAGTTAATCTCAGCACATACATCATAGCAACATCCTTTGCTGGGGACATATTTTATTAGAGGAATTAATTTCTGTTGTAAAAGACTATCAATATGTGAATTGTTTTTGAAACACTAAAGCTGTTTGATTTACAGATATCTGTTTATGTTATACTTAAATACCTGACTAACACTTAGCTCCCTAAATCCAGCACTTTGAATGTTGCTTTCTAAACAGAACTTTCAAAAGACATAAATGAAGTTGAAGAAGGGCCAATAAAATACTAATCACTCACCCCTTATCTGGGGAGACACTCTCATCTCAGGCTTTTGCAGACCTGTCTTTATCACTGAGGACCTGTGCATTCTCTCTGTTACATGCTGAATGGCAAAAACCTTCAGAACGGTCACTTATTCCTCTTAAGATAATATTCCTTCACTTGACTAATTGTTCCAAGTACTAAATATGCCCTAAAGTAGTTTTTGATATGGCAGGATTCTCCATGTACAAGAAATTGAAAGATGAAAACAGGCTCTAGTTTAAATAAAAAACTAATGCATAAATACACAGTATTTTTTTTAAATCCTTTGAAGCAGTATGGAAACATAAAGATGCCTACAAGCCAAATTAGTGAAATGAAGACATAATTTTGCTCCCAGTAAATCCAAAGTAAATCCGCAATAATTCTGTTCTTTGTGTACCTCTGCCAATAAACTGATAAAGAATGATAATTTTATGTAGTTATATAATGGATGTTATTAGAAGTACAAATAGAATACTCCTATTATTTTCCTTCGTATTTCTTTCCTCAAAAGCTTTTAAATTAGTAGTCTAATCCAAACTGCATTGCTGCTGGCAGTGATTTGGGATTATAAGAAAATGAGAGTAGCTGCATTGTATCACCCATTTAATACCATAACCCATTGTTGACAATGGCCCAAAACAAAACCTTACAGAACAAAGGTGACATCACAAAAATAATAAAGTGACTCAGTTTGTGGTAAAACTTCTTGACTTCCAGCAATTTTTAGCTCAGTTGTTCCTGGAACTGTGAAGAAACCAGAGCAGGTGTGTGGCAGCAAAGGATTACGAAGTGTTCTTATCCCCAGTGTACAACTGGGAACTGAGGCTGTAAGGAAATTAAATTAATTTCTTGGTTTCCAACATACAGTTGCAGCAACCAAAGCTATTAAAGGGGAGGGCAGGACTTGGCTTGCAGCAACTGTGAATTTTAATACTAAGAAGATTAAATTGAGTAGTAGGTTGCTTGAAACTCGTGTATAGAAATACCAGAAATTCAGTTTAGAAGCAGAATTTAAACTGTTTGCAGACATCACAAGTGCAATCTTTTAGGTGAAAATATAAATATTTTAAACAATAGGAAGGGATTTAACTTTTCAACACGTATCCATAGTCACATCTCTAAAAGATGAGACTCTGGGAAACATTTTGTTGATTTAATAATTAGAAACCAACTCTAAACCGTGGGGGGGTCGTCCCCCCCGCCCCCCCTAGTTTTACTCTCAGAAATACATAGTGGACTACTGAATATTTTCTTTGGCTAAATAATACTTCCTTGTAGTTGGTTTCCTGATAAATATGGCAGACAATAATCCAAAGAAACAAATCATCATGACCCTAACTAGATGACTGTAATTTTTTTTTAAACACTGCTAATAATTATGTCACAAATGTATTATCCCATTGTTCCAATGTTAACATTTTGTCTTTCACCATGAGAGTTTTCAATGATAATAAAATGCTACATAATAGTTCATGCAAACATTTTGCTTTTAAGATTAACTTAGTCAAGTCAAAATAACATTTTTTACAAAATGTTGAAATAGCCAACTCCCTGTTCTTTGTGGGGAATAAAATAGTTGATTTTTACAATAGAAATTGCCCATTCCAAGAGGTCTAATGAAATTTATACTACATTACTACATTCATGAAGTTATAATTGGAAAAAAAAACAAAAAAACAAAAAAAAAACCAAAAAGAAAACAAAACAACAACAAAAACCCCATATTTACTTTACTCCATGTCAAAGTTTGGATTCAAAATAATGTGCTTGCACTGTGGATGAACAGCAGAGTAAAAAAGAAACATAAGTGACATGATGGGAGGCTGAAAAGAGTGGGAATTGTTGCTTTCTCCTTGGAAATTGAAAGCTGAGTGAAGATCTTGTGTTTTGTCTTGATCTACCCAACAGAAAGGTGTAAAAAAAACCAGGATGGGACTCTTCTGAGAAGTGCAGTGATGGGACAGGAGGCAACAGGAGACCACAAGACATGTTTTGTGCAGGAAGTTGGACTATCTGACCTTTTGTAACATGCATTATTGTGAGATTCTTTTCTAAAGCACAGAAGCTTTGTTCAGCATGCAATGAAAACAAAAACAAAACAAAAAAAAACACAGATTAAATTATTAAATGCATTTAAAGAAACCAAGGTTTCTGACAAAAACTGCCAAAACAAAACCCAGGGAAGGCACCTTCTGGCAGAGAATACACTGAGTCATGTCTCCTGTGATAAAAAAGAGAGAAGAAATGCCTCACCAACAATTATTCACATTTCGCTAAAGAGTTTTTTTTGTTATTATTTATTTCTGTATGAAGAAGTTTTTAAGAAAAATCTTTCTGATAGGGTTGTATGCTACAATGTAGCATTATAATTTCTTATGGAAAAATGACTGCAAACTGATACTGATTTCTTTTGCCTGATTTTTTATGGAACAAGAGTCAGTATAGCACTATTTTAATGAAACAGATGAAATTTGGTTTTTTTTTAATTTTTCAAACTCCATCTTTTTGGATCAGTATTGACTCAGATATTAAACAGCCATTTTGAGTTTTCTATGGAATTGCTGCAATGGTGGTGTTGAGGTCAAGTTTCAAAGAAAAAATAGGTCCCAGTTTTCCCTGCTGTACAAATTTTCGTAATCCATACTACTCTGGTGATTCTCTGAAGGAAAAAGAGCTGATATGTACTCCTATAATCATACGCCTGATTTTGCCAGAGATGAAAAGTATATGGAATATATTGAAACATTCATTACAATGTTTACTATTGATAGTTTGAGAAAAAAATGTTGGTGTATTATTGTATTTTGTATTGCACTTACTCCTATGTTCCTCTGAAAGAAAATTCCAAGCGGAAAGTGCTGAAAAGTGCTCAGGAGTCTTTTGCTGCTCATAACTCGGGTACAAACAGAAGACAAGGTAGGCAGGAGGGGATTTTTTCTTTTGGTTTTTGGTTATGTCTTTACAGTGTGAGACCCCAACCTTTTGAAGTACTGAGTCCTTTCAATTTTTTTGACCCGAGAAGAAGATGATGTCACACATCACTTTATCACCTCTAAAGACCAGAGATTTGAGTGGGATAGTTGTGAGGGTTTCAGAACCTCTGTTAGAAAATCAGCAGCACCTGATAACTTTTAACATCTCTTCTGCTCTTACAATTAAACCACCAAAAAACTATTCCATACAGACATTGTTTCTGTATTAATGACCAATTAGGAACAAAAAGAACAGGAACAAGAAGTTTGGCATATGATTATTTATTCATGCTAGAAGCTGATGGAACCACATTAGGGGAAAATACATTTTTTAAATGAACAGGAGAGGGATTGTTTTACCACCAGCTGATTCACATTTATCCTTGCAGTCTGCCTTGTTAGCTCTGAGAAATTGCAGTATTTCAACATTCATATTTAAACACTTCACTGGGATACCTTCATGACTGTAAACAAATGCAGAAAGGAAGATGCATTTGCCAAACTTGGGAGAACTGGAACCCCTCTAGAAATGTTGGTGTTTTATCTATTTACAGTAGATTTACACATAATACAAAGGATTCAGCCAGGTGGGATCTTGTTTACTGATACTGACAGATATACCCTTTTATGGATATATTTTGTACACCACATGTATCCAAACATATCCTACCAAATCTTACCATGTTATTCTTGAGACAATAAAGGGAAAAAACAACTGAGGATGCTTATATTCAAAGAAAGAAAAGTTTCTTTTCCCTTGATCTTGCTGAGGCCTTGGGTTTTGCTTTTTCATCCTGTACTATATAAAAGAGTCCCTTTCCAGGCATAACAATTTATGTGATTTTCTATTCTGCTAGACAACCTCTTATTATCTGATCATTTGAATAGGCTGAGGAAGACAACTTTTCTTAAAAGAAATTATCATGGCAAAAGGTTTTGTTTTCTCTTTGGACTATATTCTAGCTTTGAAGAGAAAAATTTAAATGTATTGGTGGAGTAAAAAAACTATACAGCTCAGCATAAATAAGGAAATTTTCATGTAAATCAATGGCATAATTCCCTGTAGATGAAACTCTGTCCTCACTAACAGTGACTGGAACTTGGGCATTGAAGTAAAAATGCCACAGTTTCGCATTCAAACATCAGTGATGCAAACCAAGGACTTAATGGGTAATTCTTTGTTTTCTTCTTTTTCCAGAGAACACTCCCATTGTGAACTACCCACTGCTTTGGTACACAAAACTATGCTGCAGTCCACAGGCAAAAATAAATATGTCAACCTCCTATGGTTTTAAAAGATGTTCAGCAGGGGACACTACAGCAATTGGGCTTCTAACTTTCCACCAGATCAGTGGCCTTGCAGAAGCTCACCTGATTATCCCCAATAGCACAGAGAACAGATCACTGAATTGTTTTTGTTTTGCATGAAAGGATCGGTCCTATCTTCTTGAGGAGGCTCCTCATGTACGTATATTCTTCATGAATGTAGAAGTGAGGTAACCAGGATGGACACAAAGTGTCAACTAAGTGACCTGAAGGGTACCTTCAAGGGGCAGTAAATGATGATGTGCACAGGCTTCAATTGCACAGGAATTCTTTTTCCTTAAAGTTTACTTATTAATTAGTCCCTTGGAATCAGGCAGCTGTAATACAAGGGTTCACAATCTTACACTCCATGTTAATTCTTGTTGCTTCAAATGAAGTGGCACTCCCAAGTGCTGTCAGTTCAACATCAGTGACAGGAACAAATTGGTCAATGGTTAAGGGATCGTCTGAGCAAACATGAGTGCAGGATTTGAGGGTCTTTCCACCTAAAAATGGTGTTAAATTGGATGGTCCCACACATCCCAAATGACTTTTCAAACCATGAAGCTGTTGTGAAGAAAGATGAAGCCTGTTTTAATTCTGGAAAAGCAGAAAAGAGTCATTAGCTCTCAGGAAGACAATCCTGTGCCAGCTCTGCCTCAGTTTGAGATCTCAGTTTTGGAATGGATATTGTAAACCTTTGGGAGAGGAATATCAGTTTAAAATCACCTCTGGCATCAGTGTTTCCCTTTGTCTTGCTCTGAGTGCTTCTACCCTCAGGCCATGGTTCTTTGGGTTGTTTTGAGGCCCCCAAATCTCCCCACACAATGACCCAGGCGGACTCTAACAATACTTTCCAGGTTCCAAGAGCCACCTAGGCTGTTCAGGTCCTTTCTTTTATGATTTTTAAATCTTTATTGCATCTAGCCTTCCGATTTGGTTTATTAGGGGGCTCTGATCTAGTCAATCTGAGATGTCTGACATAATACAGACCCCGGTACAAGTAAGCTGTGAAAGCAGAATTTTATACCACAGATTGTCTTCATTTAGAGTTAGCAAAGATGTAAAGCTTTTTTTTTTTTTTCTTCCCCCTTGAAAATATTCTGCATTGCCCTGCTTTGAAATATGCACAGCCTGCATTCCCAAGTAGAGCTTGCTGATTTTTATAGCTCGTTTTAACGTAAAGACTATTGTGATACAGAGCAGGGGTGATATGACATTTGAAAAGCCTCTTGAGAAAAAAGCAGCAAAGTGGATAGCACTGAAAAATCATTCTGAACCTGAGATAATTTGAGCAGCTCTACAGCAGTGTTGTTCCACTGCTATCAGCGACAGGTGCTTCAGACAGCACATTTGCTAAGTATCCAAATATACCAGTGGTTGTCTCCCTCAGGAGAGACAGTCTTATCTCTGCTAGGGCTGACCCCTGGAAAGGTTATTCAGAGAAAATCATCAAGAATTATATCCAGCTGTCCACCATCACATCTCTGGTGAGTGAGAATGCCAGAGAGGATTAAGAGATCTAGATCTAAAAGCAGCAGCCAGATCTGTTCTCAGCAATTTCTTCCTCAGAGCTGGCACCTGCATTATCCCATTGTTGTCCTCACCTTAATGGAAAAGGTGACACACTTGTGGGCTGCAGGCAGTTTGAAGCCTCACTGGCTGATGTTCTCAGTGATGAGGCTGAAGGTGCTTGGGCTGCAGCACAAGCTTCCTCTGAGAGTTTGTGCAAGGGACACTTCCCTACCTCCTGTATTCCTCACTGTCTTTCTCTTTCCCAACCCGATAATTTCTGAGACAGTCTTTTGTATTGCCTTCCCCCGGTCTAATAAACAGCACACTCTCCTCCATGAGTGCAGGGAGAGGCAGGCAGAGAGATTTTTTTGAACAAGAACAACTACTTCAAACTTAGTCAGGAAGAACATTATATAATTTTAAAGCTTTGGTTGTACAAGAGATACACAGTGATTTTTTTTTTCTCCAGCTATGAAGCAGGAATTAGGTGGTCAAATGGAGGGATGGAATTTAGCAACCAGTTTTTCAAAAATGGTCAGAATACTTTTACTTAGAATATAGAAACTATTCCATGAAATGAAGTAGCTAAAGTGTAAGTCCATGTCATAATGTGCCAGCTTTGTTACTCCTGTACTAATGCATAGCAGGGAGGTAATAAAAAGCAGCTAGCAGGTAGTAACTTCTTAAGCCACCTCCTCTGCCTGATCAGAGAATGTAAGATCGTAGGTATTTAAATAGTATCTTACTCACCAGCCCTCTTGTGTTTGAAAACATTGAAGCAGAACTTTTATTTCTTTCTGTGTTCACTAACTCCAGAAAAGAGAGAGGTGCACTGAACTTATAACCAATGTTATCTGTGTAAAAGCCAGTGTCCCTAAGTAAATGAAGAGAATAATTTAAGCAACTGGAGTGATGTTTCTGACTAGTTTTCTATTAAAGATTCATTCAAGAAACATTATTTTTGGCAATCATGATGCCAAATCACTAATCTACTCTTTAACACTCATTTTTCTCTCTGCTCTACCCCCTTTTTACATTGATCTACATGGTGATTAGGATATAAAATTCTTCTAGACAAAGAACTTTGCAGAGAAATAAGTTGATTTTTAACCTGAATGCCTCTTCCAGCAGGTTCACACTTCCTGCATTGGGGTGTACACATCCCCATGCACATACTGAAAGGAGACTGAGATGTCAGTAAATAGATCCCATGGAGAGGGCAGAGGTAAACAGAAGGGATTTGAGCTGCTAAAACAAATGATCCCCTAACTACATCTTTAGTTTCAAAACAATATATGCCATTAAAAAAAAATATATAACTCTATATACAATATTGGACTTGACAGCCTCCAACATTAGCAAATGTCAGAGGATAGTTATTGTTGTGTAGACCTTCTTCTACCTTGTATTATCTGCTTGACATATCTAAGTACTTCAGATTTCTGCCATTTCAAAACATTTCGTTTTCTGAGATTTTAATTCAGCCTTTGTCTGTTTTATAAGCTCTCATTTCCCTAAAAATCCATCTTGTTTCATGAACTGTGATACTGAAAGTATGTGTGATAGGGAAAGCAGGGATAGGACAGGAGAGAGAGGAAGAAGCAAAAAACAAATTTAATTTTTCAAATTTTAAACATATTAAAATTTATTTTTCTCATCCCTATGGTCAACTACACAAGCTGATCCACTAAGATTAAATATGTTTTCCATTACTGATTCAAATATCACTTTAATTTCAGTCTGTACAGTGGTTCAAGTGTAAACAAAAACATTATTTACATTAGTGTTTACAAGATGTGACAAATACACAAATCCCTACCAGTAGAGGCATTGACCACAACTTACCATCAGCATATAATGAGGAGGAAGAGTTGTTCCCTGGTGCATTGAGGCTGGTTTCAAAGACACTTATCGAGACATACGCCTGCCAAACACTAATGTGCAAGTTAAAGGACATGGGAACTGTATTTAAATTTCCTCCATGAAAGTGTTCAGACTTCCTTGTTCATTGCTCATGTATAAATATGTGCAGGAAAAAAAGAAGATGGGGGAGGATGTTTAAAGGGCTATTTGATCCAGATCTGTTCCAGTGTTCAGGAACAGAACATGTTTTTTCCTCTGCAAATTAACATCTCAGACTCTCCTTCAAATAAAACTATACATTTATCATTTTAGTATTCACTGGAAAGTAGTTTCTTGCTCAGCCAGATGAATTTCCTTATAGCTCTTCATTACTATTTGTTCCTTCTGATCATCTGTCAGTCTCAGTCATCAACAAAGGTAATAGGTTTTATCACTGGGGTCCTAGGTTGCCACGGCTAGGTAGTGGGTTTAAAATGCTGCACAAAGCCCACCGGGTTGACTGGAACCAGCACCCTCCGGCGCTGCCCCCAGCTCCTATTCGCAGGAGTACGGCGGCAGTAAGTGCAGGGCGCTGGAGCTGCGTTCTCCCACCTCGTGGTGTAAGCACGACAGAGACAAAGAGATGGTACGGAGGGGCCTCTCCAGTACGGCAGTCCAGGTTTATTGTGAACTCGTACAGGAGGAAAAGGGCGCGCATCGGAACTTGCACAGCACTTTTAAAATCCAGGAAACAGGGGCAGAATGCTGACCCAAGCCAATCACTGAGAGGATGGGTGGGACACGGCTTGCCTGACAAGTCTCCCGCCCAATGTGACCGCTGTCCGCAGGTACATCACTGCGGGGCTGGCTGGCCCCAGGTGCATGGGAACAATCCTGGCCAGAGCCGAGGGACAGGTATTCCGGCCGTCCCCACCGAGGACGGCAACCTGGGCTCTGTTTCAGCAGGGCCAGCCCCAGCGGGGCTGCCTCCGTGCAGGGCGGCACAGCCCAGTCCGGGGCTGCCCTGCAGGACCGTGCTGTCTCAGCGAACAGCAACACTAGGTATCAAAATCAGCAGGGCTGTAGTAATAATTCAGGGGAACAATACCATTGATGCACAGACAGTTCTTTGCCTCAACATTCTTTGCCTCAACATCCCCAGCTGTAATATACCAATATATTACTCTCTTTCACTATGGGGCATTGAGTCCAGGGGACCATGGAAAAAATGTTTTCTTAATAGCACATGCACAATTTGACATTAGGGTTTCATTCTGCCAGACAAGCTAATGGGTCATATAAGTGTCAGAGATGTTACCATCTACAATTATCACTAACAGCTTGCTTAACACAGCACATTTCCCAAAGACATGCCTTTCCACTTCACAGGGAGCCTTATGCCTGCCAATCTACAGCAAAAGTAATCATCTAATTAAACAAAGGTGAAATAATCCTGATAATCCTGGGAACTGTTTGATTCAACTGCCAAACTTAGGTCCCCAGCATCATTTCAAACATCTTATTGCACCATGCTTGGCCTCCTGCTGCAGGTTTTCTGCAAGCCCTCTATCACATCTGCTGGTGTCTCAGGTATTCAGTGTATCAACTGCCTCAAACCTTGATGGCTTTGTTAGGCTAGAGCTTAATGATACCTTATAGACGGTTTTTTAATGATGTCAGGAACATTCACAGTCTAATAAGTTGAGGTTAGTGTTAATGTTGGTTTTCAGAGGCCAGAGGTTGAACACAGAGTGTCAGGGACTTGAGTGAACACACAGACTCTGATTGCTCTGGCCAGTGTGAAAACAAGTCCTGTCATCTTCCTCTGCAAACTCTTTCTCATACTTTCCAGCCTGGGCGTTTAACTGCTTGTGCTCAGCGTTAATATGATGCAGCTGCATAACTCTAGAGAAAATTCAGGTAGAAACCACTAAGCTGTGAGAAAGCCCTGTGGAAAACCCTATCCAAGGTATTGACCCAGTCTTGCACCCTCTGCCCTGTCCAGGAACAGCATTTTAGTCTAGCTCTTGCCCTGGGTGTTTGAGCAACACTGCAGGTGTGTCCATGCCTGGATGGCACCTCACAGGTCCTGGCTTGAACTCAGAGCTGGTTCATCATTAAGTCTGATGTGGTGACTGCTGCTCTGTGCTGGTCCTGGTTAGTGCCACCAGAGCTGCTCTGCCCTCTGGGTTTAGGTGCTGTGGGACTTTTCTTCAAGAGCTCTGCCCTGCCTGCCAGGCTGTCACCTCTGGCTCATGGCTATCCTTCCCTTCCAGAACAGCCCGCTTTCACTGCTCTCTGACACAAAGTGTAAAGAGCTTGTCCATTTAAGGCTCTGGAAAGCATCTGATGTGTGTCACTTTCTCCTACTGCAGATTAGAACAATGAATTTACAGAACAGACTCACGAAAGTGCTTATATCTAGAAGGAAAACAAAATTATTTAGGATGTCTGTGCACTCTTCCTCATTTTCCTTTTGCTATGTGGCAAGCACAAACATGTAGCAGGATACAGATTAAACAGTGTTAAAATATCAAGCAGTGATCTTGTGATAGTTTTTTCTGAAACCAAGCTTGTGACTTGTTGTGACACTTTGTGCTTTGCCTTTCCTCCACACAAATTCACAAGAGAGGAAGGGAATGTCACAGAATCAAAACCTAATCCTGAAGAAAGAGGTGTGCCACTGCTAGCACCTGACAGTGACCATGAAAAGAGATGCGGTGGAGCTTAAAAAGAAGACTGACAGACCTTGGCCACTGAAAATCTAAGTCCCTTCCAATAGAACTAGTCTAGCCTAATTCTATTCTATTCTATTCTATTCTATTCTATGCTATGCTATGCTATGCTATGCTATGCTATGCTATGCTATGCTATTCTATGCTATTCTGTTCTACTATAACTACCTCTGTTTAATAAAAATTGCTTTGCAGAGATGACCATTTGACCAACTGACAACGTCTGACAGTGCAATTTTAACATATCTTGTACATGCATAACAGCAGTGGAATGTGGGAAAAAGATAGAATTACTTTTTATGTCTAAAGATGTTAGAAAATTCTACCTGCCTCCTGACAATTCCTGAGACAAAGGAAAGGAGTCATTTCACTTTTGGCAATGACAACAGAAACAGGCAGTAAATTTAGGATGGGGTTTTACCTGACAATACCACGGTAAAATGGCAGCTATTTGTACATTTGCAAATCAAATTGCATGCCCGATTACAAATTACACCGATTGCAAGTTCTTATGCCACATCTTAACCAGGTGAAAATCTGGCCCCTGTAAATGCAGATGTAATTCCTGTGCCTTTCATTGCCTCTGTTACTGTGCTTTGGGAGTGACTGAGCTGCTCATTTCAGAGGAAAATAGAAGGAAGGAGGGGAAAGAAATGGATTGGATGTTTATTTTTTGGTGGATGATTATTGTCCTTCTCCGACAGGTGATTTTTACTTAGGTCACTGAGGTTTGTACTCTCAGATAATCCCTATTTTCTGGCCAAGCACAAACAAAAAGAAGTGCAGGGAACAAGGATCTAGGGATAATATGGGAACTGCAAACCATCAAAACAATTCATCAAAACTTCTCAGACAAGTCACAGGGGATCTCTGAATGTACACGAACAACTGACCCTCCTGTGAGAGCACCAAACAGAAGATGTCTCTGCTTACCGTAACAAGAAGAGGTCTTGCATTTTAAACATAGGACTCACTGGAGTGACACTCACCTAGAACATCCAAATTTTGACTTCATAGGTGGGTACTGTGGCTTTTTTACTTCTGGGTTTGCTAGGTTAAATATTCCCAAAGGATACTGTGGGAATGCCATGCCTGTGTGCTCATAGTACCTGGTGATTTGGTGGGCTGTGGAAGAAAACATTGTGCATCAGTCATCAGAATAGAAAAATGCTACAATTTGTATTCTATAAACTTACAGCCATATAGGGCATTTTTTTAAAGGCACATTTGCATTCCATAATAACCCATGGTCAACACAAGGAAGACTTTTTGTCAGCACTGGGTTTTCTGTTTGTTTGTCTTGACTGAATCAAGACTCCAAGCCTCGTGCTAGAAGGTTTGTTCTTTGGGCCAAACTTCAGGGCTAAATTACACAGTGTTTAATCAGGGTATAGTCATATTGTGTGCACCTGACACAGTCATACTAGATAAGACTGGGACATACAGGTCAGTTGATCAAGGCCTTGGCTCCTTGATTGGAGGTGATTTTTCCAGATGAATATTTCCAACTTGGCATATGTTAAATGGCTAAAAGCAGTAAAGGGTCAGCAGGCCTGTCATACAAATATTGGCAGTTGAACTATTCAGAGAGACAATGATGACTCTTCAGTGAGCTCCTTGATATTTTTAAGGCCAAGCCAATGCATAGACATTCCCTTTGCAAAATCCAAGATCTGGATAACCAGCTCTGGGAGGAGAGAGCAGCATTAACCACCACAGTGGTCACTGTCACAGAAATGGAGAGACACCAAGGTAATTTCTTGTGAAGTAAGTTCAGTATAATACCAAATACCACCCCTCCAACTCAGGAGCAGAAGGAGGAGAGCTTGTGATGCACTGGTGTTCCTCTAAAGTCAGTACTGCTTAGCATCAGGATTAGAGCTGCTACTGAGACACGCTCTTGGGAAAATTCCTCTGAGTTTGGAGAATTTAACTCAATGATCTTATTGTTATTCTTCCTTCCAGAGTGCACTCTGCTGTCACTTGCAAGGCTAATGCTCTACATTCTCATGTTGAATTTCACTCATTTCACTCACGAATCTTGGAACATTTTGCAAGCATTAATGGATTAAGTTTCACTCCATCCAAGGAGAGGATAATAAGTGGCAATAATTATAGTGATATTTGGTTGCTATCTTTCTGTGATAGGAATGGTGTCACTTTAGATGGCTTAAAGTCCTGAGCATATTTATGATGCTGTGGTTCTACAGATGGAGAAAACAGAAAGATGTTTGCCCTGAACTCTTTCTTTAGCCAATGGTGAGATGGGGAACAGGCTGCAACCTGGCACACTCTGCCCAGATCTGAGCTCCAGCCCAGGCCTTCCCCGTTTCTGTGAGTGTCTGTCACAGAGAAAGTACACTTTCTGTGTAAGCTGAGAACAATTATGGCGTTTAGTAAAAGAAAGGAAAAAAAAAAAGAAGAAAATCAACTTAATCTATGAATATTTGGGCACCTGGTTAAGATTTATTGTTTGTTATATATCAAGACCTGGGACTCAGAGTTAAGACTGATTTCTGCTTTTGGATTGCACAGTGTTCCTGGTCCATACTATCCTCTCTGAAAAGTGTCAAAACCACTTGCTTACTGGAGACTTAATGAAGAGAAACCTTATTGTGGCCTTTCAGTACTTAACAAGGGCTTAAAGGAAAGATGGGGGCAGATTTTTTAGCAGGGCGTGTTGCCGTAGGTAATGGTTTTATACTGAAGAAGGGTCAATTTACATTAGATTAGATATAAGGAAGAATATTTTTACAATATAGGTGTCAAAACACATGAACAGGTTGCCAAGAGATGTGGTTGATGCCCCATCCCTGGAAACATTCAAGGTCAAGTTACAGGGGCTCTGAGCTAGTTGATGCTCGTTGCAGGGAGGTTGGACTAGATGACCTTTAAAGGTCCCTTCCAACCCAAACTATTCCATCATTCTATGAATCAGCCTTATAAAGAAGCTCATAAGCATGTTTCAAAAATAAATACAGTATTACCTTTTTTATGAACAAGTGAATATCATGAGAGTCTGGATCTCACTGAAATACCTTTTCTTAATCTTGTTTCAGGGTGTTTTTCACATTTTGCCTTTAAAAATCTGCTTTCTCTGCAGCTACTTTTTTCTGTTTTGTTACCATGTTGTAAAACACACCAGCTTTCATTACTTATCCTTTAAATTCCTTTAAATTCCTGTTCTCTAGCCACAGAAGTCAGTAAAACTGTTGATTTCATCTCCTGGGCAATTTGGTTATTACTGAGTTGTGTTTTGTATTTCTTTCCTTCTTTATGTCTCTGAGAAACTAGAACATGATTTAACAAGATTAAAATCAATGAATGCCTGTTCAGAGACCAGTACTTATTAGACTAGGTGTCATCTATCTTTCAGCTGCAAGTTTTGTGAGTGTGTGAACCTCTATGGATACCCCTAAGATGCTAACATCTGCACAAAATGATTCTGTGAAAGCTTTATGTTTCTTTCTTTACTTTTTTTTCCTCTAAGTTTTCTGCTTGCTGCTGAAATCTGTCTCTCAGCTGAGAGAAAGGGGGAAGCAAGTGAAAACGAATATCAGTCTGACAAGAATTACATCACTGTGCTAACAGAAACCTCTGTGGTCTGCACGGATGTCTCTACAGTCTTCAGCAATAAATCAAATCAGAGAATCACAGAATGGTTTGGGGTGGAAGGAACCTAAATTACATCTCATTCTAACCCCCTGCCATGGGCAAGGGTGCCACTCACTAGACCAGGTTGCTCACAGCCCCATTCAGCCTGGCCTTGAACACTTCCAGGGATGGGGCATCCACAGCTTCTTTTGGCAATGTGTTCCAGTGCCTCACCACCCTCACAGCACCATCATACAATC
>VZRZ01001480.1:697319-730617 GCA_013398175.1 Climacteris rufus | reverse complement strand
GGAGGGGAGCTTTCATTAGTGTTTTATCTGACCATAAACTGATGAGTTAAGACATATTTCAATAATGAGCAAAGCTGTTTAGATCATCCAGTAGTGGAAGGTGAATTTGCTGATATCTCATGTTGAGGCTGTCTGTTAAGGATATTTTCCTTTGTTGCCTCATCTTCTCTACAAATGTTATACCTTACTGAAGACATAGGTTTTAATATATATGAGCTATTTTCCTGTTTATGTAGTTTGTAATTCTAGCCAAGCTGAAGTTGTTAGACAGTGGATTCATTCATTATAACGGTTCTTTTCCATTTTCACTCTTTACTTCACAAGCAGGTTACACCCAGAATTTTGGAATTGCTCTGCTATTTTGCTCTCAGGAAATTTTGGTTTGCATTCTTTTATTTCCATTTAAAATAGCCTCTTCCTGAGCTGTTTCAGTAAAAAGTCTGAAGGGTTTATTCATCCCCATCAAATTACATTTATTTAAACTTTGAGCATAAAGAAAATACAAGCATAAACAGGGACCAAGCTGTCAACTTGACTCATCATTTACAGTTAACAGGATTAACTGGGTACAGCAACAAATGTGAAAAACATCTCAGAGTACTGCCACAGGATAACAGGGCCCATTTTTGTGTTGGCAACCTTCTCTCTTCTTGTCTTCCTCCCTCTCTGCATATTATTTTTGCAGATTAATTAAATAATATATTGTTTCTTTAGTACTGTCTCAAATTAGGCACAGAGTATTTTCCTACATGTTTCCAGGACAGTATGGTGACAGATTCTGGGATACCTAAGGAAAGACAGAGACCTGCTTACACGATGCTTGGGAAAAAAAAATCGTTACTGTAAATGAAATGTAAGTAGTGAAACTGATCCTTAATCTTATTTCATGTAGACCAACAGACACTCTTGAGATGATAAAAACTTCTGAGTGCCACTCACCTGTCATAGGTTTGGCATAAAATCACTGGGGTAACAGGAATTGCTGGAGTTGAAATAATTTAATTGTACTCTTGTTGGTTAATTACCAACTATTACGTAAGGTAACAGAGAGGGATAATGTTTCAGAGGATGCATTTTTACTTTCAGTATCTGGTTGAAATCAACAGAGGATGTTCTGTAATTTTAATGGGTTTTGGCACCAAACCAGACCATTTTCAGCAGACATGATGCTCTGACATAGCTGTCAACAAATGCTGCTATTCAGTTATGTGCATGATCGCCTGGCTTTCTCTATTGCTGTTACTGTTTTTGCTTCAAAATATTTCTGTAAAGAAGGATGTGGGGTTCACCCCAGAAGTCCATTCTAGCACAGCATCCTTCTCTCTAAAAATGATTTGTATCAGCCTTTCAGGGAAGAAAATAGAAAATAAGAAAAATAGAAAACAAAGAATTAGTTGTTGCAGTGAAAGGGAAATTTTGCAAATAGGCAGACTAACAGAGCCCTCAGACCCTCCTCAACATCTGATACTTTTGCTTCTCCCCAGGACCAGACTCAGTCAGGTCTGTACTACACAGCCTGTACTATATTTAAAGGACTAGCCATACCAGTGCATGGGTACTTTCAAAGCAGCAGAAAAAAGCCCAAAGCATTGCTAAACAAACTACCATCCATCAGCAAATGCAGTTGATTACAGGTGTTTCTGTATTTTTGAACAAAAGCCTAAACAAGGCCATGGTGGGTTTTGTTCTCTGCTTCAGAGGCTTAGTCAGTTTGAATTGATCTGTGTCTGTTCACAAGGGTTGACAATATATCTTTTTCCTATGATTAAAAATCAAAACAATTTGTTTTGATTTTAATTAAAAAAATCACAACTAGCCTGAGTGCTTAGCCGTATTTAATCACCGTGTTCCTTACTAGGACAGCAAATGAGAGAGTGTTTGTCGCCAGATGGAGGAATTATGATGATATTCCTTCAAGCTCTCCTCACAGTGCCTCAGTGCCCCTTTGAGGAGTTAATGCTTTCCCTGACTTATGACCTTGAATCTAGAAATTTCTCTACAGACTGAAGCACTAATTTATATTCTTACCCTTTGTTGGGTTACTATAACTCGGATGACAGATGTCTTTCATTCTGCACCTAGGCAGTAAGTAGAGATGTACTCATTACCTGTAAAGAAAAGAATGCAGAATGTCTGGAAGGCATAAAATGAGCTGTTAAAATATCAGAAAACAGCTTGTCAAAGGGATGCCTTTCATGAAAACATTTCGGTTTCAGTATCTGAATATGGAATCATTGGACAAAGAACGTTGCCAGACTTGAAACATATGGGAGTAACATGGTCTTAGGGGTTATGGACAGAAATTCCTCCCCTCCTAATCCAGACCAATTAATTCCTACATTCACACACTGTGCTGCCATTTGGAGGTACCTCAACAAGATGGAGAATTGGGCTGATGGGAATATCTCTAAGTTCAACAAAAAAAATGTTAAGTCCTGCTCCTGGAGGAGTATCGCTGGCACCAGGGGCCTGCTCAAGGCCACTCAGCATTAGTCTGGGAGTGACCCTGGTTTCCTGGGGGCTGCTGCTTGCAGTTTCCCCAAACACAGGGCATTCTCCAGCAGCTCTGTTAGTGCTGGCTCCTCTGAGTGAGAGAGAGCCCTGGGCCAATATTGCGGGTGCAGGCGAGGATAAAAGCCAGAGAGAAGGGCCCTGGTGTGATTTCCAGCTCTTTTATTTCCCAGGGAGAAGCAGTTTGAGAGGCAGGAGAGGGTCCAGGGTCCGGGAGAGGCGGCGCAAGGATCGGGAAGAGCTGGAGGCTTCAGGGACCAGAGACAATAGGCAGGGGGACAGCAGGGAATTTATAGGGATACAAGCAGGGGAGAATAACCAATTGGGATACAAGGATTTACATGTAACAATCAAAAACTGAACAGCAATGAAGTTTCTAGAACTTAGCCTTACAGAGAACATTAGGTAATGCCATAACTAACCAATGAACTGAAACATGGTAACGAAGTTGTGGGGGATGCTGGGAGTGAGCCAGAAAGCTCACCCTGACCACAGAGTGTGACTCAGACGGTGGCAACCTCAGGCTGAATCCACCAGTCTTGAGTCTATGGGGCTGTGGCTTTTGCCACATACACCGCTGCAGAGGAGAGTAATTCTCTGCAGCAATACCTACTGAATGCTCAGTATCTGGAAAACAGCTTTGTAGAAAAGATCCTGAGGTCCTGCTGGACAAAATGTAATCCAACAGTGTGCCTTCACAATAAAGTTACACAGTGTGCCTTCACACAGTTACACCCTGTGGCAGGACCACAGGCAATAGACACAAACACAAGAGGTTCCCTCTGAACATGAGCATGCACTTTCTTACTGTGAGAGTGATTGCCACCAGCACAGATTGTCCAGGAAGGTTGTGGCATCTCCATCCTTGGAAATATTAAAAAGTTGTCTGCACACAGTCCTGAGCAACTCTCTGCATGTGTTCCTTCTTCAGCAGGGAGGTTGGACCAGCTGACGTCCAGAGGTCCCATCCAACATTAGTGGTACTATGCAATTTCATCACTGTAAAAAATAAGATTTTTTTTTTAACCATTCATTATCTTGAGAATTTTCATTTATCAAGAAAGACTTTTTCCTGTAACACCTTAGTAAGGAAATAGTATACCTACTAGGCATCATCATGTACAGTCAACTCATATTTTGAATCACATAAAAATGTTTTAGCACCCCATGTTATTTTCCTCAAAAGTACAAACATGCCTGTTCCTGCAGAAAATGCTGTTTCCTTTCTGTTCCCTCTTACTTTGTTGACAATCTCCTAGGCTTCTCTGATTGTACACTTAATGCATTCTCAGTGACATCCTGCCTTACCATTAGAAACTCCTTCTTCACTTGCAGAGAAAGTGAAGATCCTCCTTTTCAAAAAGGAGGATCTTGTCCTAGGGAGTTTTACAATACACATAAAATTGCACGTTCAAGAAAGCAGCAGGTTTAAATAGTTACAGGACTTAGCAACAGATCTGTGAGACTGCTCGTAAGGAGCAACCATAAACACTGGGAATACAGGCAAATTAGAGAGCTGACTCTGAAACAACAAGAAGAACCACACATGGTCTAGTCGCTGAGGGAGACTTGTGGGATTAGTCACTATAGCAGCTACAGCTATACTGGTGAGGAAAAAAATGTGTCCACATCTACAAAAATAATCTGGACTTCTGGAAATGATTAAGCTTACAAAACTCTTTGAGTTTTCTCACCAATTGTAATCACTTACAGCAGGCACTGTTGAGTCTTTCTCTGAATTAAAGAGATTTTATTAACATCCTAACACTAATGATGTTTTATAATAAGGAAAAATTTAATCCCAATACCTAATGATGTTTTATATGAAGTGATAAATTTAAAGAAGGAAGTGCTAATGCTCATTGTAAATACTTCAGGGACATTTTATTGGATGCACAAGAAGTCATGATTTCACAAACACAGGGAATCTTTCATTACACACAAAAAAAGTCTTGATTAAAAGAAGAGGTGAAAAGGACTATTCTATTTTAATATGCAATATTATATGGAAAAAGAAGCACTGCAATATAATGAATTCAAATAGAGTATTTAATGCAGCCAGCTGATAAAGAAAGCAGAACGATCACTGAAGTTTAAATGGCCCAGTAAAAATCATGGGTCATGGCCCAGTAAGTAGTTATATTGCAGTGAAGGTGAGCTCCTAAGTAATGTGTGCATCCCCTGTTACATTTGAATGGAAATGTAAGAGGTAAGGATGCAGGGAAAAATGTTCAATATATATTTTGCTTTGTGTGATGCTGTGAATAAAGCAGAAAGTGTAACATTGCTAATAAAGGTGGGTAAAAGCAGCACTTGTTGAAATGTAAGATTTTTATAGCCAGAAACGCCTTTCTTATAAGATCTATTTTGAGAAACTTCCCGAACAAGAAAGAGTACCAATTAAATAGAAAAATAATTAAATAAATAAAGAAATAAACTGGAGTTGTGAGACTTCTTGAGTGAAAAGACCACCAGTGTCATTCGTAGCTGTAAGTAGGACAGACAAATCTTGCAAAAACTCAAGTGCTTTGCCTGACTTAAGTCCCAGAGAAAACTGTAATGATGGAATAGTTATCCAATACACAAAGCAGCAAACCCCATGATTAATGTCTATCCATGTGGCTCATCAAGTAAACCTGTCATTTTTGTGATCATAGTATAACTGCTGAAAATAATTTCTATGGAAAATCACGAACTATGATTTTTTTATACTATCCCAAGAGTAAAACAATTGGGTTTGGTTTACCCGGGGAAAAAAAAAGCAGGGAAAAAAAAAGAGTATTCTGCTTAGAAATAATATCTGGGGCTAAATATCAAGATAACAGAAGAACTCTTTTAGGAAAAGGGCCATTGTGGGACTAGGAAGCATAAGTATAATTAACTAACTTCTGCTAGAATTTAGAAGAAAGCTTTTAATCTTAACAGTAATGATGTTGTGATACACCAGGCTAATTGTAGTAGTCAGGCAAATATCCTTCTTTGTTTACAGAGCAGTCTATAGAATGTATTACATAACATCACTGTTTGTGACAAAATGAAACTATAATTCAATGACATGGAATGTCTCTTCCCATTCTCTGCTGCTATAATTCATCCATCTGATCAAGATAAACATATTGATGTAGCACACTTGAATTTCTGCAGGGCATTTTGGAAAGTACTACACAATATTTTACTTTCTGTGGAACAAATAAAATATCAAATGGATTAACATCACTTGTTGTAACAGCTGTTAAAGGGGAGTCATCCATGAACTGACCGATCTATAATGCTTACAGTAAAATAATTAATAATTATATCCAATATTTACAGATAAATCTTGAAGATAAGAAAGAAAAGTGGGATAAATAATGGAGACATGCTTCTTCAACAGGGTAAAGTATCTTACAATTGTTTTCAAATGATCAGCTGCTCAATAACATGTGCAACAGCAGGAAATTCATGCTGAATTTACTTGATAAAGGACCTTACAGTGGAAAGTGTAAGTCATAAAAAAACCCTCTTTTGTTCAACAAGAGAATATCATCTCAACATGCTGGCAGTGAAGCGCTGTAACAGAAAGGACTAATACTGTCTTCAGAAGTATAAAAAGCAGGACTGTCAAACAAAAATAAAGAAATTGCCTTGTCTCTGTTCAAGATCTGTCAAGATGCTCAACAGTTCTGTGGTGCAGACTTTTAAATGATGTCAAAAAATACTCATGCAAGGAGGAATATGGCAGGAGGACAGTAAAAAAACGCTCAATGGATCACATTTTATGTTGAAAAACTTTAGGAGCTCAGTCTATTTAGCTTATTAAAGAAATTGGTTTGGCACTGTATTGTTAATGAGGTAAGCACAGAGAAAAATTTATAACAGGATTCAGTGAACAGTGAGACCAGTTTAGGTTTGCGCATCCTTGATTTGAAAAAGAAAAAATAACCCCAGAAATTATAATGTGTGGTTTCCAAGCAATTAAAGCAATCAGGCTCTGTAACAGTTCAGAAAGAGGGACAGAGAGGGCAGAAGGACTGGAGCCAGGAGAGGTTTGAGTGCACTGATGACTGATGTGCATTACACAGTCGTGTACATTGATACAGAGTTTTACCTCCAGGTTATCCTAAGTTAATTGGAGCTCTGTGACCCCCTGGTGCACACTGAAGTCACTCCTTGTGATCTACACCAAAATGATCCAGATTGTATCACTTCCTTATGAATCTTATCCCACAACAATATAAAGCTAATAGGGATCTATTCCCAAGGAAAATATTTCATATACACATGCTTTTCTAGTTCCCTTTATTTCAATATCTATAAATAAATATTTTGTGATTCATTATTAAAGGAGACCTCTAGCACAAATAAAATTAGCTGCAAGGCTATAGTTTCTGGAGTTTTTCTCTGGAACACAGACAATTAACTCAAATGTAGGTACATGCACTGTCTAGAGATGATGAAGATATATTCCAGTCCAGGAATTTAATTTTTCTTTCCAGGTCTGCATCTGCATGCAGAGAACAAAAACACAGCACTTGGGGGATTGTAATTGGAACACTTGATGGACTTAAGGCATGCAAATATAAATAACAAGAGTTCTGTGAAAATTTGGGGTGAAACGGGGTATTTCGCAATATATATGATCAGTCGGTAAAAGCTTGAAAATATTTCTTAGCATTTGAACTTTATATCCTTTGGAGGAAGGTTAGATGTGTTTCTATATCTTTGATGATGCAATCTCATTTCTGGAACACAAAATACCTGTTACTTTTGTACTCAGGATTCAAAGTCAATGTAGATACCAGTGTCTGCACCTTCTCCTTCCCTTATTGATCTTGCAGAAGTTTTACCTTTTATTGGTAAGCTCATATTTCTTACAGTTTTGGTTTAAAACAATGATCAAAGGCATGGTTTGAATTTCCATTGGTAACTGATGAAAGCCAAGGGAAAATGCACTTTATGAAAAAGACAATATATTAGTCAGTGAGCTTTTCATTTATTTTTTGGTTTGGTTGGTTTTGGTTTTCTTTAACACCAAGGAGGCCATGTATCCTATAAGTCAGAAAATGTCCTTCAAATACTTGACTTGCTTGTTTATCATTATATGACGATGTTGGTAATAATAATAATGATAAATTTGAAACTAGATATGTTTTCCACACGCTAAACTAACTAAAAGGAACTCTGATTTTGTTGCTTTGCAGAAAGAGCTACATGTTTGTTTATATCTGTCCTGCGAGCCCTTCAGCATATATGAGGGCCCAGTTTCTTCTTCTCTCTGTGTTATGTCATGGGTAAGAAAGAGTAAATGACAGCCTATGTTGTATCTGGATGCTGTGGTTTATTCAAGAAGGAAGGAGGCAGGAGATTTTCTGGCTCACTCCCTCTCCCCTGTGGCTCTGTGCTCACCAGACCTCAATTTTCCTTCCCTGCAGGGAGGTCACTGCTGATCCATCATGCTCAGGCAGAAGGTCATGTTGGTCCAAGCTGTGCTACTGCTCGCAGTCACCAGCCACAGATGGTACTGGCTGAAGTTTCTGGGTGTCCTCAGAGACTTCTCATCCACCTCCCAGACTTCCTCCCGCTTCCATAATATTTTTTCCAACTGGGACCTTCACCTTCTTTCTGGACCCTGTCTATCTTTGCTCCCTGCTTCTTTCCAGAAACAAATCTTTTTGTCACTCCTTCTTTCCAGCCTCTAAAAGTAAGGTCACCACTTGTGAGCAGTCTCCTAACTGGTGGTACTTTCTCATGTCCCAACAAGTTCAGGACAATATTGAAATTTGAACTTCCAAGAAGTTTTCAAGAGGAAAACAAAATATTGGATGTCAGAACTCAAAAGTTTCTTGCTGAGTGAGATCAGACTAAATGATAAAAATGACCTTAAAATCTGTGTATCTATGAGCATACCAGATGTTACCTCACCAGGTGTCTTTCTTAAGTGATGCAAGGTCTCAGAGTAAGCAGCAGAAAGTCACATTATTCTCTGCTCTTTAGTTGCAACATTGCTTCCCACATTAATTTTGTTTATTTATTTTTATCTATTATCAGCTCCAGATTTTTAATATTATTATTTGATTGTGTTTTCTATCTCTTTTTAAATAGTATTTTCTCTAAGTTAATTAACTTGTATTTTCCCAAGGTAAATGTAATGTCATTTTCTTTGCCTTCTTTCTTCTTTTTGGTGACTTTTTATATCTTTTTTTTTTTTTTTGCCTTTCTGATGTTACCAAGATCTCTTTGAGTTGCATTTTTCTGAAGTTCCTGTAATATCATCTTTACCTAATCACTAGGGTTTCAGCAAAAGAACTCTAGCCTATCAGCAGCCTTCTAATGTTCTTGTTGTGTTGGAACTGATCATTATGCAGTCTTCATGACTCCTTTGGATAATTTTCCACACAAAATTATGTTTATATGAGCTGATTTCCAATAAAATGTTGCATTAAAGGACCAGGAACTCACAGACTAGTTGAAGCTGGAAGGGACCTTTGGAGATTGTTTGCTCCAGCCACCAGCACTGAACATGGCACACTAGGTCTGTTTCACTAAAGCTGAGGGACAATATCATCTCCCATGACTTTCAGCAAGGGCAAATTGTACCTGACCAATCTACTGGTGGAGTGACTGCATCAGTGGACAAGGGAAGAGGTGCTGATGTCACCTACCTGGACTCTTGTACGGCCTTGGAATGGTCCCACACAACATTCTTGCCACTAAAGTGAAGTGATAAGGGTTTGATGGATGGACTCTTAGATAGATAATGACTTGGCTGGATGGTCATGTCCAAAGAGTTACAGTTCATGTCTCTGTGCCAAAGGGGAACCCAGTTACGAATTTTGTCCATTAAGGATTCATATTGGGTCCAAAACTGCTTAATATCTGCATCTGCCAGTGATATATCCCACATAGTGATATATAATCCCACATAGACAGTGGGATTGTGTGCAGTTTCAAACTAAAAGAGGGTTGGTTAAATTAGATATTGAACAGAAATTTGAACAACGAGGAAGACAAGATCCTTGCACAGGGTGCCCAGAGAAGCTGTGGCTGCCTCATCCCTGGAAGTGTGCAAGGCCAGGCTCTGAGCAACCTGGTTTTGTGGGAGGTGTCCCTCACCGTGGCAGGGGGTTTGGAGCAGATGATCCATCCCAAACCACTCTGTGATTTCATGATTTACTGACAATGTTCTCACTAATGCAGCCCAGGAGGTGACTGACCTTCATTGCTGCCAGGGACCACTGCTGAACTGTCCACAACCTGCTGTCCACCAGGACTCCCAGGATAATTTCTGAGAAGTTGCTTTCTGGCACACAGGGCTGTTCTTCCCAGGGCCAGGATTTTGCACTCTACCTATGCTGATCTTCATGAGGTTTCTGTCAGCCCGTTTCTCCAGCTTCTTCAGGTTCCTCCTGATGGCAGCACAACCGTCTGGTGCATCAGTCACTCCTTCTGGTGTTACATCCTTTGCAGACTTGGTGAGGGTACACTCAAATGAAGAGCCTAAACAGCATGGTCTCCAGTACAGATCCCTGGAGTGTCTCATTAGCAACCAGCCTCCAGCTGGACTTTGTGCAGCTAACCACAACGCTTTATGCTCAACTCTTCATCTGCCATTCAGTACATCTCACCATTCATTTGTCTTGTCCTTATTTCATAGACTATCTAAGGAATTTAAGAGTGACCATGTCAAAAGCCTTGCTGAATTCAAGACAACTTCTACTGCTTCCCCTTGCTCACCAAGACACATCTTGCTGTAGGAATCTATTATCAGGGTGGTCAGCCGTGATTTTACCTTTATAAAACTGTATTTACTACTCCCAATTACTTTGTTCCTTTTCATATATTTGGAAATGGTTTCCAGCAGGATTTGCTTTATCATCCTGCCAGAGATTGAAATAAAATTGACAACTCTGTATTTCTATAGATCTTCCTTATTCTTCAAAAGCAGAGTGATTTTTTTTTTTTTTTTAACTTCTATTCCTCAGGAACCTCACTTGATGATAATAGACCTTAAAGATTATCAAGACTGGGTTTACCATGACATCAACCATCTCCTTCCATGTGTGAATCATTACACAACTCTTCAGATGGCCCCCAGTCATGGATATTTCCCTGAAAAGGTATGAGAATTTTCCCCACACTGATGTCCTCTAGGCAGTTCATTATTGGTGTGCATATTCTTGGGGTGAAAAATGATTTTTGTTTTTTATAGGACTGTTGTCCTTAGAACTTCCACATGTTTTCATCACTTAAATACAGTCACTGTAGTGGGCAAAAGGAATAAGCCGTTATATACATATGTTTTGAACTCCCCAGAAATGATGCTATTCTAGAAAAACAAGTTCTACTGACAAAGCTAAATAAGTATCCACCTGAAATACCAGTCATTGCAAGGTAGGAAGACCAAAATAATTTTCTAGCAATGTAATATTTTTTTCAGGAACCTCTCAGCAACCATTGTAAAGTTTGCCCAAAAGTGTTCTATAAAAGCCATAAACAATTTTTTTTTTCCAAATAAACCAGTGCTTATGGCTCTGTTGATGTTTGGGGTGAGGGGACACATATTTAGTTAGTGGACTACTTATTTTTACAATCACCCATAAAATAAGTAATGAATAGTACATCAAAAAACCAGACTTTCAAACCTGGAAGAAAAATCACAATCTCTGCAGGAGAATTTTTTGTGTTTATTGGTTATTTTAGTTGTGCTAGGGAACAAAGAAATAAACATGTCAGGATTCATCAGAAAGACTGCATGTAATCTTAAAAAATATAGAATACAACACTCAAAAGATCAAATCTGTGGGAATTTTATTTCATAATCTTCAACTTCTGCAGAATCCGCTGCTTTATTGTTCTGTTGTTCTGACATGAATTGACATGGCTGTCTGAAATGGATCTTGGGCATTTAGTGGGTACCCAACACATCTGATGTACACAGACTTTCATAATGTTTGCTCCAAACTTGGTGCCATTCACAGCAAATCCCAGCAGCTTTATTACTGTTTCAAATTGCTTTATGTTCTGTTAGCTTTATTGTTTTGTATTCAACTCTCATGGGTGTTCTGTTGAATCTGCAACTTGTCCTGTGGTGGGCAGTGATAGGAGCTGGGAAGGTATAATAAGGAACGTTAGGGCTGACATTTCCTTTAAGGCACACAGTACAGGGCAAGCTGTGGTTGACCACTTTCCAATAATCCAAAACAATTTTCCTGCACATTTCAAAGACAGGTTTTTATTATCAACTCCTCATCTGTCCTTGCTGACACATGTGACAAGCTTTACCATTCAGGCAATGATGGCAGTACAACCTCTTATATCTCTAAAGTTGGGATCAAGCACTTTAGTTACCTAAATAATGCTTTTCTTCCAGTTTTCATCAACAATAAGCACAATGAAGTGTTGTAAAGGAAAAAAAAAGACATTAATCTCCACCTTATCCCAAGGTCTACTTCCTTCCATTAACCCCAGGAAGGCTTAGTGACTGCTGGTAATGCACATTTCTCCAAGAGCACACCGTCCATCCGCACAAATCTGAATGCTCTTTCAGAGGAGGCCTATATAATTATTTCTGCTTTACAGCTGTCAAATCTAAGCTATAAGAAAGGAAAAGTTATTTGTAAAATCACAGTGCAGTAGTGTCTGTCCAGGTCAAAAAATGCATTCTAACGTCACGCCATCACAGTCTGCCCATCACATAAGATGTCTTCCCTTTTGGGAGCTTTTCCTTCTATCTCCTGTGGCCCCACTGAAGCATGCAATTTTGGAGAAGAGCTCATGAAGCCTTATGATAATAACTGGAATAAAACAAGTTATAAAGAGAAATTTAATTAAAATACTTGTATGTAAGAAATGTATGTTTTAAGTGCATTTTAATAATGCACTTTTAATAATGTATCCTAGTCCTTTCAATGCTTGCTGTAGAAGGAACACAGAATTGTGTTTATTAAGTAAAGTCTGCTCTAATTCTGTGAGTTTACAGTCAACTGAATCAGTCTATAATAGGAACTAATTCCAAAAGGGCTATTCCTGCTTTCTATTTTCCTTACACAAGCATGCCAGCCCCATCTTTTATGTAGCTCCAGTGATAATATTCCTGTAAGATCACTAATGCACTAACTGATCCAAAAGAAAACAATTTTCTTTTTCATGGTTCATTTTCTGAGTTAGGTTTCATGCAGATCAGCAAATTTGGCCAATTCATTCAATACTCTGAGATAGGCAGAAATTAATAATTAAGCTGTCCCATGAATTGCCTGCCTCCTTATTCTTGTATTCCCGATCAGTTACCAGCATAAGGTCTTTTTTAGAGGCAGGAAATATGTGGAGGTGGGAAGAGAGGCTGTTGTGAATTCCCCCCTCCTTAGAGGATGACCCATCACTTTGTAGGAGAGGCTCATTTTGCTTTCACTCTGTGACACTACACATGGGCAAAAACACAAAGGGTAGTCAAGAAATATGCATTAAGCTGACACTTAAGTAGCAAAACAACTGATCACAGAGCAAAACCAGCAATTGCTGTGTATAGAGATGCTTTCAGCTGGGCACTTTGTGCAAATGAAAAGGATGGAGATAGTTATGATTATGACAGACTTAGACAGATGAATCGGCATTAGAGGGCCTTACTTTCAGGCTCAGATAATCTGGTGTGTTATTATCCTACAAATAGCTTTTTTCACTAAACTTTCCACATATTGCTCATTTCTGCTCCTGAAAAGATGATGGTTGTAAAGGCACACTGAGCTGCACAAGCCGCATTAGAACCTATTAGACAAAAACATTGGTGATGGTCTCTTCTCAAATAAGAATTTCACTGTCACAAGGATTTATAGTCTTTAGTAGAAGAAAACGTTGATTCATCACTTCAGCATGCTGCAAGTCAAGGGAAAGAGCTACAGACAGAAACATCTGATCAGGGAAATAACTTTGTTGTAGAAATGGATTATTGTATCTGATGTGACTCTTTTGTTCTTGGACCTGTGCTACTACATGCCACTACCATGTCCTGATGTAATTTTAGCAGTAATTGTTATATATCTGTGATTTTATATTGTGCCATTTAGTATATATTTCTACCCATATAAATACATGTGCTTGAGAACTCTCACCATCGTGTTTCTAGAGTGTTTTAAAATATTAGGCACCCTTTACAGCCATAGGTGTCTAAGTAACTTTAAACATTTTTTTCCTAAAAGGTTTGTCCGAAGTCCCAAAGTGACTATGCAGAAGTACAAGAAATTTAATCTAGGGCTCATAAATATCAAGGTACTGCTTCATATGTAATATCAGTCTTCCTAGCAAGAGCAGTCATAGTGGGAACAGTTTTGTCATCTGAGGATCTGGTTGTACTGAAGAGAAACCCCTGAGATGACTTAACTTACATTATGATATCCTGCTCTTCTTCATAAGCTCAGGCATTCAAAGTCAAGTTGACCACAACATGCAACATCCCCCAGACAGGTTAGTGAGTCAATTGCCAACTCCCTTCAGGAACAGCCCTCCTGATACAGTGCTCAGTGTTACTTTTAAAACACAGAGATTGTGCCCTAAGGGAAGTTTCACATAAAATGCTAAGTCTGTGAATGAGCATTAAAAGGCAGGCAGACAGGAAGAGTAGTTAAGCACGTGGTCTGAGATTCATAGAAGAGTTTGGGTTAGAAAGGACCTTTAAAGATCATCTCATTCCAACCCCACTGCCATGGCCAGGAAAATCTTCCACTAGACCAGGTTGCTCAGAGCCCCATCCAACCTGGCCTTGAACTCCTCCAGGCATTAGGCAGCCACAGCTTCTCTGAACAACCTGTGCCAGGGCCTCACCACTCTCACAGCAAAAAAAATTGATTCCCTGTATTTAGTCTAAATCTAACCTCTTTCAGTTTAAAACTGTTGCCTTTTGTCCTGTCATGGGTGGGACTTCATTCCCCTGGTGTCTTGCATGCCTTCCACTTGAAAGCAGTGGGAAGAGTAATTCTGAGTAAAAAATGAAGCAAAAAAAATTGTTGACTACTGCAACCTTCTCCGGTTGCCACCAGTTCCCTGTCTCATAGTACAGATTCTTTTGTCTTGCTTTTTCTGACTAATGTACCTGTGGAAACCCTTATTATTATTTCTCAATTCCTTACCAAATTTAGCTTCATCTGTGCCCTATTGAACCTGACCCAACCCTTACAGTCCCAGGCAGTTATCCCTATGTTCTTCCCAGAATGCATGTCCCTACTTTCACTGTCTATGCATGTTGCAACAACGACACGAAAGAAGGAGACAGAAACCTCTGGAGAGTAAAGGAACAAGTGCCGGGCGGACCTCGCCCTTCTTTATTTTATATGTGTCTAATAAACCACTGTGGATTGGAGGAGACAATGGGCCTCCCCTCAATCACACTGGTCAAAGGAAATGTCCATCAAACTTCTGTGCCCAGGAGAAAGGAATGTAAATAAAAAGATACCGTTACAATAACATGGCTATATTTACAGACAATGTCTGAGAACTAGTTGCAAAAGAATGCTAACATCCAGAACTGCAAATTCAGGGCAACATATGCATTTCCCTCCTGTGTTTCAGTTTGACTAGGTCCTTACATGGCCACACTGGTCTCCTGCATTCCCCGACAGATTTCTTGAACATGGGAATTGAGAGCTCTTGTGCTTTAAGGAAAATACCTTTAGCTAGTTACCAGTTTTCTTCTACTGTTCTGTCCCTAAAGAGAGTTTCCCAGGGGGTCCAATCCCCTAGTTCTTTAAAAAAATAAACGTTCACTTTCTTAAGGTTCAGGGTTATGTCTACACATTTTGCCTGGTCTATATCCCTTGAGATCATGAATTTCACCAAGGCATTATCTCTCTACTGTCATAACGAGATACAGTTGGCTTAGAAAAGCAAATCTTGTTTGTGGCTGGTCTAGAGAGGTTTTTATAAATATGAACCCAGCCATAATTATGCAAAACAGCCAGAGAGATTCTTCTGATAAAGAGCAATACACTAATTAATTACACTACATTAGGGAAGTATTTGGTGTATTTTCTGCCTTTGGCACAAAATATTTATACAATCTTCTGCAATCTGACACATTTGCAAAAGTTCACATAAAGACAAAATGTCACGTTATAGGAGGAGGCAATTTTTCTGGGAAAAAGCTGGACACAATCCTTTTTGACCCTCACTGACTCAGAAACATCTCAGGAATCCTTTCTTGCATGCATTTTGTCTATGTCAGACAAGAAAAGGTAATCTCTGAATTCAGGGCTGTTGATCCTCTCAAGATCACCACAGTGCACCATTAAAAACCCTTCAGAAACACAGTCCTGTGGGGAGAGGCAGCACAGCATGATGTGGAGACACACATTAGTTGTACTGATGGCAGCACAAAGACACATGACAAAACCTTTGCCATTCACATGTTTCAATTGCTTAAACTGCGTGGTCAGTTTATCTCTCTTTCATGTGGCACATTCTCTGCCCTCTAAAAATACTTACCCATTTCATTAAAGTCTCTGCTTTTCCAGGCTTCTGATAAGTGCTTTATAGAGCTGCTGATCTGCTTCATAACTCATAGTCATCATTCCTTCTAAAACCCATTTTTAACCTTTTTTTAAAATTGTAAACAAGTTATCAGATGACTTTTTTTCTTTTTGAGTGCCTTGCAAAGTGATAAAAGACTTCAGTAAAAAAATTTCATAAGCCTTTCACAGAAAAGCATAATTATATCTCTCTTGAGCTCTGCAGTACTTCATTAACATGTACAAGGCATGGGAATCACCTGTCTTGTTCAAATGATGTCAAATTTTTTGATCACATTTTAGTAAATTGAAGTATTAAAATTCAAGTGACCACTGAGCTGTTTACTGGCACATTTACTACACACAAAATAGATCAGAAGGGAAAACCAGAGACATTACAGAAAAACACTAGTTTGAATTCACCTTGGGAAGCACAAAAGAAAACTTTACACTGGTAAATGGTCCTTCATTTGTGTCCTCAATGTAAACAATAAAAGATCTAGAAAAAGAGCACACAAATACATAAGAAAACTGAAGGGTAGCAGGAATACAGTGAAGTAAATTATCTCACCAAGTGTTGTCTTATTTCTTAGGATGAAAATACTTACTTATATTTGCTTTTGCTTCTTATTTTCTCAGCTGTACTTAATCAGTACCTCAGGGGAACATAGGAATAATTCTTTCACATTAAAGATTAACATTTGTTACTCCTCCTGAGCTAACCTGGTGAAATTTCAATATTTTCTAAGGTCTAAACTGTCATCTATAGATCCTTTATTTTCTTATTATTAAGTTGGATAGATTTTTTTTCTTTCATTTATAGTTTTATTTCTCATCTGCTGTTTCTTCATCAGGGAAGGATCGAGCACTATCCATATTTCAGTACCCTGTGTTGGCATTCTGCTCTGTAATTGTGCCTCACCCTTTGTGTCTTGTGGAAAATGCATGGGCAACTTGGAGAAAAAGAGGACGAAATAGAATTTTTTCCCCAAGCATAGAGAGGTGCTTGAAAAAGGGTCATGTTCCAAGGACTCAGTGAAGCCTTATAGGGATTTGCTTCAGCAAAATGCAGTGAGACCTTGTCATGTAAATACGGTGCTCACAATGACAGTACCCTGAGAGGAAGGATTTATTGGCTCGGTCACCTTCTCCTGTTCATGTACCTGTAGCATTTTAAGGGAACAAGTTAACACCTCCTCTCAGTATTTCACACTGTTACACAGGCATGGTGACCCAGAGTCAGCAGGGAGATCTTCCATCACAAATAACACAATCTGAGGCAGGCAGGAGGACCTGTGGTTGTCCTAAAGTTGTCACCAAACATATGATATTACAAAGAACAGTTTTTAACCACCTTAGATAGTTACTTGTCCACAAACACAATTATTGTTTTTGTCCCCCACTTACAAAAGTCTCTAAAGATGAAGACATCTTAAAATAAACACAGCTATGGGAAATTTCAAATGCACCAAAACACAAAAATATCTGAAACAAGCTTCTTGGCTCGGCCTGCATAATAATAATGAGAAACACTGGCCAAACTCATTCACACCAGATTCCAGTTACATCCTCTGACTTGCTGTTATCATGCAAGCAATGAGGAAGCAAAATCTATTAAAAATCAATGTATAGTTTCAGTTAATTCCTCAGCCCAAAAGAAAAAGCTATCAGTATGAAACTCCTGTATTTTGAAAAACTGGTTATTTTATAAAAACTTCCTGGCTGTATCAAATTATTTAATGCTCAAGCTTTCTTACTAATGTAATTAACTATATATTATATGTGAGATGCTTTCAGCTACCTTGATTCTTTTCTGAGTCTCATTTTAGAAGTGTTAAAAAATGTTCCCAAGTGTTCTCTTTGGTTTAAAGTACAAAATGTTCCTACAGAATGTAGATTAACTGAAATGATACAATAATTATTTAAGTGCCAGTGAGGCTGCAGGCAAACGATATTTGGGACAATTGGCACTGCTGTTGCTTACATGGTGTGATAACAATAGCTTCTTCAACTGAAAAAAAAATGAAGAGTCAAAAAAACCCCAACCAAAACCAAGGCCAGAGCTTCCAAACAAAACATTTCAACTATTGATGGACTAAACACCAGGTTGTTACTAATTAGGTGTCTGTTCCACACAAACAGAGTGATATTTTTTGTGCCAATATGACACTTTTCAGGGGGAAAAAAATCCTAAACCAATGTAAAAGCTAAGTGTTCTCCTCTAAACCCTGTATTTTGAAATGTTTCCAACATTTTCCATAAAAAACAGCACTTTCTCTTGGCAAATGTTCAGTAAAACATAGTGATGATCTCAGTCTATTTAGAACAGGAGGGAAAGGATGTGCAATCAAAGAGAGGCAGAATCTAACAGATACAAAACCAGCAGAAAAATTCTTGTTGCCTGGTAAAAGGCTTAGACTGCACAGTGAAAGGTTTGTACATTTTAATCTGCAATATATGTTTATTTTTGTGTTCTCTTTAAAATGAAACTTATGCTGTTGCTTAGGTAGGGCCACAAAACTGGAAGATCCAAAAATAATCTAATACAACCTTCATTCTGCCCTTGGGAATCTGAGCTGAAGTGACAAAGAATAATATCTGACTGCTTTTCCATTTTAGACCATTCATGCAGCAAATCAACAATTAGCTCTTAATAACAACAGTGGAGCTGCTTTGGGAACTACAGGCAGATGAGATGTTCACTCTGATTTTGGAACTGCTCCTCTCCTCACATCCCTTCAAGCCCATTCCTGTGCCCAGCCCTCAGTGGGTGGCAGAATAGATAAACCCTGCTGATTTCCAGTACTCCTGATTTTGTCATGTCCCCAAGCAGGTGAAGACATCAGTCCATGTGCTGGGTCTGGTTGGGATAGAGTTAATATTTTCTATGGCAGCCCATGTGGTGCTGCAGTTTGGATTTGTGGCTAAAACACTGTTGATGACTCTTGTGATCTGCCTCTGAGGCAGAGCAACCAGGTTCATTGCTAACTGATCCTTTGAGGTGGATTAAAGCAAAACACCAAAGAACCAATATAACAATGAATTACATTAGAACAACTGAACTGGGAAGAAAAGCAATAGATTGGGAAAAGGGTGTATATAGATTCTGGAGTGTATAATCACCCTAAGAGAGGAAAACTGTAAAGAGAAAAATAGAAAAGAGATGTAGAAGAAGAGATCTAAAGATATCGCCACCCATGGCTCCAGTGATCTGTGGGTTATTGTTGTCTATGGTTGCACAGTCCAGGGTCTGTCAGAGGTGGGGGTCCATGCACATGTTCAGGCCATGGGCATTCTTCTTTCTGGAAGATGCTGGAATTCTGGCAGCATTATGGGGGGTGAGTGGGTGTGTCTGTGTGTCCATCTGTGTCTGGACAAGGTTTCAGAACAAAGTTTCTAAGTAAACTATTCTGAGGTTTGAGTCTGCACAGTGGTGGCTCATGGTGCAGGACAGAAACCAGCATGTAAAAAACCTGCTACTTCACCTCTGCAGGATCCATGACTTAGTGGTGCTTTCTTCTTTGTTTTGAAAACAGCTAGTTTAGGGCAAAATTTAGCCACGAGGTCCAAATGGTTCACTACAATGACAACAGTGTTTTGGGTATTACTGGACAGAGCTTGTTCAATGGCAAGCCTTTCTTTTTTTCCCCAATCTGCCCAATCAGGGAGTAGGCTGGGAACTGACAAGAGACTGAGAAGGGAACACAGCTTGGACAGCTGACCCAAACTGGCCAAAGGTCTATTCCATATCACATTACATCCTGCTCAGCAATAAAACCTGGGTCAGAGGAAGAAGGGGGTGAGAGGCAGGCACTTTGATTTCCAAGGTGGTTTCTGCTCAGAGAGTGGTTGGGCATGGGTCTGTTGGTGGGAGGTGGTGAGTGATTGCTTTTGCATTATTTATTTTCCCTTTACTTTTCCTTTTTTTTTTTTTTTTTTTTCCCTTCACTTATTAAACTGTCATTACCTCGACCCACAAGTTTTCTCACTTTTGTTCATAATCTCTCCCCCATCCTGTGGGGAGGCAGGAGGGAGAGGGGAGTGATCATGTGGATGTGTGGGTGTGTGGCTGCTGGCCAAGGCCAACCCACAGCAGACCTTTACTTTAGAGAAGTGAAGATTCACAATTCAAATAGAGATCAAAACACAGTCAAATCCCCCATAGCCATGAGAGAGTGTGAAGAGATTGCATCTTACTGAGAAACATGAAGGCACACAAGGTGTTGTGAGCAGTGTGAAACCATTGATCAGTCTTGTATGACTTATTTCAGCAAGCCACTTTCTCAGTGAAAGGTGTTTGTTGAGACTTTTTCTCTATCATTCCAGTCCAAAGTTCATTAAAGTTAGTGGAAAGCTTCCAATTACCATCTTGCCGCCTTAAATTAATATCTCATGGTACCAATACCACTTTCTTCTCAGCCAGAAGCAGGAAGCTGTGAAATAATAGAACCAAAAGAACCTTCTTCCTGTGGTGGACTGCGACTAATCATCAGAGAAGAAGAGTAGGTAGTGGTCAAAATTATGGAGTCTGAGGGCTGAATTTGCCACAAACTTTCTTTTTGGTTTAATTAGATTTGTAAGACTTATGGGGCAATAATCATGCAAACAGGTAGAATTGCAGGGTAAACAGATGAAGAGTTATGAAATGGGCACTAACAGGAGCTTCTAGGTAATCAGAAGCCCCTTAATGTTTTTAGGTAGAGCACTGCATAAAGCCAAGGTATCTGCAGTGAAGATGCCAATAACTGAGTTTTCTGAAATAATTTTAGAGTGAGAGGAGGCAACTGGGGTCATCTCATCCCAATGTAAACACGTGAAATAAGTCAAATGCTCTATATCTATTCCTGTCTGTAAATGTTCGACAAGGAAACTAATGTGGATATAGAAATATAGATTGTGTATATTTACTTAGGGAAAATGAATTTAGCCCTGGGGCTGAATTCATTTGGCCTCACAGAGGCACTTAGTGTCATTTGCTGTGCCTGAGGGGATCCCACAAGTCCAGATTCAGCTGTCACACCTGAAAGTCACGATATTGAGCAGTACTGTTTGGATGCCTCAGATACCCAGGCACATTCCAAATGACACCATCTGCCTGTGTTTAAGCAACTGAGACCTGATTTCCTGCAAGCCCATGGACATCCATGGAAGGACTACTTCAGGAAACTCTTATAATGGATTATAGTTCTAAAATTATCTTTCTTGATACTATTGCTACCCAACTTCCTGACCACATCTTTCAGCACACACATATACCAGAGTGCCCTTAGACAGAGACACTGCCCAAGGCACTACAAATTACTAAAGCTTTCTTTTAAAGCTTTCTTTCAGTTCAGTTTCTTTGGAAATCCCCCAAATTGGAAAACAGTGGCACCATGATGCGTTTTTCTTGTTGGTTTCATAGTGTTAAAATCATCCTTCTGGATTAAAAGCAGTAGCTCAGCTTCTTCACTTTTTTTTCATTCAGCTTTTTATTTGTAAAATAGTGTTTCGTATATGGCATTAGGGAATGGGAGTTGGCTAACTGTAACATAAGGTGAAGGATATAAATTAGCTTTCTTCTACGCTTGCAGAAATATTTAAAAATCTGTTATATATTGCACTTACACATAGCAAACATATTTTGAATAAATCTGTTCCTGTAATTAATATACTTTAATTAGAGCAGGATATCAGTTGCTTTTTTTGCAGTAGGGCACAAAATTATATATTTAAGCTTTCTATTGTTAACTATAGCTGTTCTCTGTAGTTATTTATTTCTACACAAATCTAGCATTGTGGTGGATAAATTTAGAAAAACAAGTTGAGTCCAGCAAATAGTAATTTGCATGAAAAGAAGGAAATAATGAAATTTAGATGCACAAGATCAGATCACTATAGCTCTACTGCTTTTAATGAAGCCTTACTGATTTATGGGAGTGGCTCTGAACATTCATATTTTTACTAAGACCAACAGAGTGATCTACAACACACACCTTTAACTATATATTGACACTCCACAAAGGGAATATAATTTCAGAGGAATGAATCATCATGTAGAGGAAAATTCTCAGATCTGCAGATACAGACAGAAAGATTAGGCTCACAGAGGGATTTCTTTTATTTAGTTTTGTACTCAAAAATCAATATTTGGCCACAAAGTGACATTGTACAACTGTGGCTCATTTCTCCCTTCCACCTTCACTGAAGAACCTGGTGCTGCATTTACTGGGTGAGGAAGAGAGGGGAATTGGTAACTGCAAGCACACAGTGACCCTTTTGCAGTGTAGCATCAGGGACAGGGCTCCACGTGTTCTCCAGAACAGGCTTGTGCCCAGTTCCTCACGGTTGCTGGGACTCTGTTATACCCCAAAGTGTCTCTAGACCATATCAGCTGTAGAATGTCATCAGCTCTGATCCAGAAGAGTTTGTCCTCAGGGCACCTCTATGTTTGGAACATAGAGTGCTCACCTGTGCTGCAGCCCTGAGGTACCATAGGAGAGGTTTGGCAAAGGGGAGAGGACACAATTACTCCTACGTGCACAGGAGCATGCCCTGCTGCTTAGACAGGTGTAATGCAGTCTGTTTACACTCTGCTTTTACAATATCAATACCTTACCTTGTAAAACTAAAACCAGTAAATATCTGAAGTGCTCTGAATTAATCTGACCCTAAGCCATTTAAAAAGTGTGCTTCTCAACTCCACATCCATAACCAGACCTATTAAAGTAAAATAAAATCTATAAACAGGCAACACAAAATGAATTCTATGATTATCTAGTGGAAAATCTCATATGCAACAGTATTTCTCCCAGTAAAACCACACCAATAATTCCATGGAACTACTGTTTTAAAACAGAAAGGTTCTGATTATGTGCATAAAAGAATTTAGACTTGTAATTGCTTCCTGAGAGTTATTGTGCACTATGAAAGTGATTGCATAGCAGACTTTAAGAAAATGTAGGTCTTGATCTCTTTGATTGCTAACCCCCTTAAGAATCTAGTGCAGCTGTCTGACTGAGAAATCACTATTTAATTCTAACAGAAGGATATTTTCCCTCCCTTTGGTCAAAGGTGTATCTCAATGTACCACAATGAGAAACATATGAACTATTAATCTTTCATTTACACTCTCAGTGTAGCTGCCTGGATAACGCATTGTATTTTTCTCAGGCTTTTTTATACCATTTCCAATTGATAAGATATTACTTTCCTTCCAACATTTCTGATGAACTGAAAGTCATGCAATTGGACCTGTATGCTTTTGATGCAATTGGACCTGTATGCTTTTGTTTATTTCGCTTTGGGACAGAGTGGACATAAATCTATAGAGGACTACATAAAGCATTCTTTCACTGTCAAAAATGACCCAGTCCTCTGAATTATCATTTCTGCTGAAATGAGGTATGATTGCAAATCCTCTAAGTTAACAAGAAAAAGCTAGTATTAAAAGTAAAACAGCTATTCAGAGAGTAAAAGACTCTGATCTAAGAGTTTATTTCTTTTTTATAGGGTCTTTGTTACATAGCATATTTCTGTAACTATACAGTGATATTCCTTGAAGACACTTGGATGCAAATATCAAAGGTTCAAGCTATGTATAAGACAATCTCTATTCAATCTCTTTGAAACAACAGTGAAATGCCAGATTTAATAGGAACGTAGTCATAAGGAGCATAGGGTGAAAGCCTTGAAGGTATTTAACCAGACATACATGAACGTGAAGATTAAAGTTCACAGTGGAGTTGCAAAGAAACATGAACCTGCTCTGCTGCTTAGCAAAAGCAGGCACATCTCCTGAAGTGATTGCACGGATCTCCCCTCAGCTGTAGTCACAGAAACCTGATGTTTCAAGATGCGGATGAGAGCACCAGTTACAAAGGAAGTACAGCTATATTTTAGGGTTTTATTTTCACAGAGGTTGTTGTAATGTAGAAATATTTCATCACTTGGAGGAAATAAATAAACAAACTAATAAATAAACATAATCTTTAGTTCTTTAGTAACAGAATTTTATTAATGATATTCTTTACTGCAGAGCATCAAAGGTAATGGCTTTCCTCTGTAGGTTTTTCTCCCATATTCCTAGAAACCTGAGACAGAAAAGATACAGGATAGAGTAGGAAATACACTTCATTTCCTTTGAATGCTTTGAATGCTTTGAAGTTTTCACGATTTCTCTGAGGAAGTCATTGTAGTTCTCATTTGAAAGTGTTTTGTTGTTGTTGTTTGCTTGTTTATTTGTGACTTTTTCAGTATTCAGTCTAACTTTTTTCCTCTTCCTTTTTTTTTCTTCTTTGAGTTTTTATTGCTCTGAATTCCTCTATAACATCTGAACACTGACAAACTAACACAATGCTTTTACTGTAGGGACAATTTCTCTGAAAATGGCAATTCAAAACAAACTCTCCCTCTGCCTTTTTTCAATCCCCAACCCCACATTTATCATGAGTTGTAAAAAAGCACAGGTCTCAGAGGTGTTTTTTCTCCTCTTTCTGCATCTAGATGACATGAATAATATCTTGCATTATTATAGTATATTTGGTATTAAAACTAATCTTGTCCTTATTTTACTGTCTTCTTAGGTATGTCTTTGAGAGGGGTACTAAATGTCAACCAAGAGCTCAAAGGACATTATTGAGCTGGCAGCATTGTCCATGTGCATGTCTTCCACTGCACACAATCTTGGGAAAGTGATGTGCTGGCTGTTGGGTGAGGATGTAATTATCAAAAAGGCCTGGGAGGACAGGGGTTGTCTGTTCTCTGCTCATAGTGACTGTATCTATTGGTCTGGTTTTAGCTACTAATATAGATGAGATATTCCTAAGTGAAACTTCTCTCCAAATACCTTAAGATTGGCATTCACTCCAAAATAAAGGCACCAAAATTAATTTCATATCTTTTAACAGAGAGTAAAAAAGGCTTAGGTCAAAGCACACCATGAGCAGTTAGTGAAGTTCATCTGGTAAATTAAAAGATGATAACTTTGTTTTGCATCAAAGCCCCTGCAAACTCCCAAATGCAGTGAGGGGGAATACGTTTCCCCTTTGCGATGGCCTTATCTGGGAATGGAGAACTATGTGCTTTCCTTGCTTATGCTGTGTCACTGTGCTTTTCCCTTCATCTTAACTCTTCAACTTCATCCTCTTTCCTCTGTGGAGCTTGCTCTGATCAACTGACTCTTGTCAGCATCAGCTTGTCAACCCTTCCATCCCTTTTCAAAGTAGGTAAATACATAAATAACATGAATTATGGAAATCTCTTTCTTACCCATGAACCTCAGCTGCACCACCGTACCTGTCACCTAGTAAAAATGCATATGAACTGCTCTGGAATTAGCTGGTTTGTGACCCAAGCAGACGGCCTAACAGCACAGAAAACCTTGTGGCATGTGGGAATGGACAGACCAAATGGTTGTTTCTGCCTTAGCAAGCCAGCTCTCACTAACTTGGATGTGCCTACACACAAATCACAGCAGCAGCTGACACAGCTCCATCTTCTACAGAATGGAAGAGAATGAAGATGTCTAATAACTCTGCATATTGATTCTCCTCCACTAAAATGCAAATGCAGTTTTCAGGTTCTTAGATGGTGCTCTTTGGCACATCTGACTCCATGTAGGTAACAGACTACAGCTCAAAAACTTTAAAAGGCAACCCAGTGTGATGTTATTCAAAGTTAGGGGGAGGAAGGGGGGACATCCTGTTGTTTTAACCTACAGAAAGTGACTGCAAAGCCCTCTGAGGATATCTTAATATGAGTTCAGCAGGGAGAAGACTATTTTCTGAAAGAAAGAACATTTTCTTGGCGTTCTTGGAACAAAACAAAATACGTGGGGGAAACTGTGTCTGCCAAGAATGATCAGATCACTCTGCTTTCAAAGACAAGCAAACTGTTTCTGACAAAGCTTCATGAAGAGCACACTGGAACTCAGAAGCACCCTAAGCCTGATGGCTAAACTTCCTGCCACATCCCTGCCAAGCAGACCTTCACAGTCAAATGAATAATAGAACAGACTAAGAATTTAGAGATGTTATGCACCAAAACAGCGTGAATTCTAGTGATGCTTAAACTCTGAATATGAGCTGCTTTGCTGATTACTTGACTGCTACTTGAAACCAGTCCCCACACAGTCAGCACAGAGTCTAATCCATGCCCATCCATAATATTTTTGGTAAGAAAAACTCAGGGAGATAGGCAGAGAACAGTTGCACAATGCTGGTCAAAGGTCTATCTTGTGTGGGCTAGACGTGGTTGTCAATGCAGAGATGCCAAGAAAAAAGTCAGTCTGCAGGTTCAGATTTTCAAAATCATGAGAATAATGTAAAGGTCACTTGTCCATCACTCAAGACATGAAGATTTCATGCCACTAAATACGAGTAAACAAATGGTCCGTTTCAGGAGCTTCTCCAGCCTTGCTGTGGCTTTCTTTAAAGTTTCAGAACTTATTAGTACTCAATTTTCTCCTAGTTCTGAATCAAATAGTGCAATTTTCAATTTTCTTAATTTTGGTTGTACACAGCAGAAATCTTACTGTTGAATTCTGGTTGCATAAAAATAGGGTTCACCCCACCCAACTTCACTGGATGGGGATTATTTAAATCAGTTCTCCAGCCTCCCTCTACCTTGATTAAGCTCATAAAAGTATTCAGATTTGTGTTTATACTTAGTAAGATTAACTACTATTTGGAAATATCTAGTAAAAAAAACTAGGAAAGTTGCATAAATCAGTCTAACTTTAAAGTAAAAGAAATTCAAGGGGAATGCAGACTTTCTGAAGGATGTGAAAGCTACATAGTGCAGAGCTGGTGCTGCTTGAGCAATACCTTGCAAGCAATATTAGCTCAGACATGTCACCAAGCTGGCAAATCAGTAGTGGGATTGTCACCTGAGAAGATGAAGTGTATGTCAATACATTAAATATGCCAGTTTATTGATGGAAAATTTAGGGGTCTTTAACACACAGTGTAGTGTAGACATGTGCTAAGAGATCAGATCTGTTACAGGTAAAAATTTAACTTCATGTAAAGTATTTGTGTAGTCTTGAATAAATCCCAAGCACTGCAGGCTCAAATTGAACTCAAATCGAACTCAATGGAAGTTACTAGACAGAATACAGGACAATATTTATTAGATAAAATGGAGAAGGGATAAAATCTGACTCTCTGTGTGGAAGAGCCACACCTGACAGCAGATAAGAATGACAGCATCACCCCCTCCCTCCCATCACTCCATGCAAATGATGGTTCTGCATCAGCAACTCGTTTGAAACTGCATGGTGAGAGCAGCAAAGTTTCCTCTGCATATTCTTCATGTATGGGATGGATGAGAGATTTCATTTTATACATCATTTACTGTTGGCTGCAGTTATTTCGCAAAGACCTATTTTGACTTTGCTAGAAATATGAAAAAGAGTTTCCAAGTTTGGAAATTTCTGCAAACAACAAGCTGAACTGCAACTCCAACTGAAGTGAGTCATCAAAGACTCCTTGACTTCAACAGTGTTGTATATTTATGTTATTTGTCTACTGGGTGTAGTTCTGAATTGAGTTGGAGCTATGTTAACACGGTAGGAGTCACATTGGGAATAAGACTATTTTTCTACCTGAAACTGAATTTTATAGAAAGATATTTCACATTTGATATTTTACCCAGTATAATCTTACCAATGAACGTTTTCATACCTTTCCCCTGCTTTTGTATGTCTCTGAGAAATCTTGTCTCACCAACTCAGTAACATGGTCCTTCAAAAACTTGGTGTAAATCATCTGCTCTCTAGAGCAAGGGAGGTGACCGTTATGTGCAGCAGATTAAAGCTGGTACCAAGACTGATCAGAAACTTTCAGAAGCCATTTAAGAGGTTATCATTAATAAGCTGTTCTTTTTTATACCCATTCCCAAAATGAGCTTCCTTATGTTTGAGACAAAAAAAAAAAAATCAATATGCAATATGCTCTTTCTTTTCCTCCATTAGTCTTTTTATTTGAATCATAGGAAAAATAGGCTACAGTTCACACAGTATGTGAGGACTTAACTCCTTTCTTATCCTTGGCAAGAACTAAGGGAAGAAAGCAGTACCTGTTTGTCCAGTTAATCTACTCATGTGCCACAGAAATGATTTTCTGGGAAAGTGTTTTCACCTCTTCTTTCCCCAGGACACTGCCACATATAAATATTATAAAAGGTATGTGGATTGAAGTTGCTAATAATTAAAAATAATTGGGATATTTTTAAATATCTACATTAAAAAATAATTTACCACAATGGTCTGCAAAAGTTGTATGATGGGACTTGCTGTATGCTACCAAGTCCCTGGTCTTGATACCTGACCGGTTTCCAAATATAAAACTTCTAAACTTACTTTAACATCAGAAATTAATGACAATTAAAAAAAAAAAAAAAAAAAGACAGTTTCCCTGTCACCCCTATTCTTTAGGCTAAAGAGCTTGAAAGGGGAAAGAAAATTTTGTTTTGAAACAATACAAAATCCTAAACCAGTTTAATTTTCATTATGAACCTTGTTACATTCTTCCTCCACTCATTACTTCGAAGAGGAGTTGCAGAAATAAAAAGCTGGACAGTCAAGCTCCAAATCTTTTCAAGCATGATTGTTGCTGAATTTAAAGGCAAGCAATGCTGTGTGAAACAGAAAACAGAGAGCACATTGCAAATCCTCCATCTGCCTGGGCTGGAAATAAGGACATTACAGAGCTCATCTGCAGACGGATGTTGCTATTTAATGTCATTTCCAACAAACCATTCATTAAATTCATAGCTGCACCTGATACCCATTCATGTGTTTCTGCTTACAAGTTCTCTCAAAATAGGCTGTTCCACAACTTTTGGAAGCCTTACACACCAGATTAGAGCAAACTGCAAGAAATGTAAGATGGATGCTGTAGGGGTAGCATTTACTGTGGATTTCTGAAACCATGGTGAACTGTTAATTATATTTTTAACAACTAAAATAGAAAGGGTGTCCAATCTTCTAAGTAGCTTTGAACTTCCCCTTTCAAACAAACTTTGGTGTGGATCCAGGAACACACAGATAACAAGGAAAGTGTTAAAAATATGCTCTCTGTAAACCGACAGCACTGTGATTTCAGGAATGTGAAAAGGCTGCATTCTCACCTGCCATATGCAAGGACTTAAAGTAGTCATCAGAGAACCTGTACTCCTACAGGTCTGTTCAAATCTCAGTACTTTCAGACTAATGACTTCAACAAATCTTTTCTCATTCTGGATGGTTTTAATTGCCTTAACACTATTTCCAGATTAGACATTAAATGAAATTCAAACTGGAAATTTAACTTTCTGGCTTTTGCCAAATAACTTGTCAAATCTACAGTAAGTCAGGTACTAAAACGTTAATATGTACAATAACAGGGTAAATGCTTATTAAAAAACAAAATCTCACCTTTTAGAGTCTTTGGGCAGAATTAAACAAAACATTAAAGTTTATTACACATCTAAAATTTTGAAGTGTTGAAATCAAAGTAAATAATAATATTATTAACAGAAAATGTCTGAGAGCACAGATCAAACAATATAAATTCTGTATTTTCTATCGTATTTAAAGATTTCTGCTCACTCATCATTTGTATATAGCCTTTCTGCACATTGACAAGAGCCTGATTCTAGTCAATCATAAATGAGAAATCCTTGCCTTTAAGATATATCATTTCAGGCATATAAAAATCAGATATTCCCAGGTCATTGATATAATTTTTCAACATATATTGCTTATGAATGATCATTGTATAAAAACTCCTATTTTACCTTGTATAAAATGAGATAGAATTTCCCATGTGAAGTTACATTTTTAGACTTCCATCTTTGGTATTTCCACCTGTTTGGTGGCTTCCTCTTCCCTCTCTCCACTGAAATGTCTCTGTATTTTTCCACCTGTGGTCATACGTTTGATAAACAAGTGAATTTTCCCAAGTGCATAAGGGATTTTGCTTTTTTTCACCTTCTCTGTAGGGATCATCTTGCTCATGTCCTTAAAGAGCCCACTGACAGATCATACATATGGAAATAAGCTGCCTTACATGGTGAGTGGCAACAGCCCTCAGTGTGCAACACTTGTGACCTTGTTCCCATGTACCCACTGAGCACTGAGGTGATGAACTCTGTAATTCTCTTGTTTCATTTTTACACAATTACTGAAGCTTTTCTTGTGATTGAGTGCCTCATAGCCTGAAATCACATATTGAAGTCACCTGACTGTGACACTTTTGTGTTCAGATCTTACAGTAATACTGACTCTTCTTTCTTTTAATTTTTCTTCCTCTGTCTCTTATTCCTGTTTCTCCTGCCCAGAGTCAGAGAAAATTTCAGAAGAGTGCATTCCTAGAAGCAAACTGGGATCACAGTATGGACAACTGCAGAGCCTAGGGGCTGTTGTCTGATGTGCCTCAAAGGGAATGTTTAGAATTACACAAATTCAGTGACTTTGTAAATACAGTACTAAATGTTGTTCTGACTGTGCTTTTAGGGCACTGATACCCAAACCATACACAGCCTACTATGTCATTAGTGAAATACACATCTCTAATGTGACTTCAAAATTAGCAGCTGAATATCAAAATCATTACTACCTTCTCAGAAATATATGCTGACAATTGTGATTTATCATAGTTGTGATCACTTTTACATGCACTTGATCTGGATAATTCAGTCCCACTGGCCTCCCCAGTACAGGAGGAAAGGATCTACAGAGGGTCACACTCATAAACCAAGGAGAACTGGATGAATATCTGACTTAAGAAATATCAGTTTGTGAGAACAGTTGAATCCCCACTGACTTTGCTGTGTAGATGACATCAATGAAAATTGCTGATTCTTCTGTTTCAAGGCTCTGCAGAAATCCCTGTTTTGTCAAGGTCAGTAAAAGCACAGAGACATTCCCTTTTAGTGAAGAGTTTAGAGTTCATTCTATTATGATTATTCTTAAAATGTCTTATCCATACAATAATTATGTCTTGACATTATTCTTTTGATAGCTATTCTTTGCACCAGAATACTGGAATGGGGAAGATATTGTACCTTCCCAAGAGACCAGGATCTGCAAGACTGGATAGTAACACCTGTACACAAAGCATTAAAACAGGTTTAAGCTTAAAGTCTTGCATTCAGCACAACCAAAGAGCATTCACCTGAGATGCCTAATTTACAAGCCTGAGTTCTCCATGTTCTTTATTAAAGTTATCATCCTCAACAGCTGCTTGGCTTTTTTCATAGACCAGGGAAGAGTGCAGGATATGTCTTCTCAGGTAAAAAGCCACAGTTACATACCTGAGAAATACCCAAAGGTGCCAGTGACACCACTTATCTCAGATCCTTGCATAATCCCCTTTAGGCAGCAGGGCTTCCTTGGCTGTTGCTGATTCATATCTCTCTAGAAGTGTGTCCTGGTGGGTGGCTGTAGGGACATTTTGTTCTTTGTGCCTTCCTTCCTTCCTTCCTCCTCCCCCTCCCCATCACACTTGAATTCTCTGGCAATTCAGCTGTGATATCTCTTCATGGTGGCATCTTCCCAGGGACAGAACATGCTGTACATATTTGCAATGTATTTAATAGAAATCAACAGTCACCCATATCATTACAGCAGTTCTAGGAGCAGGCTTTAAATGAAATGTTGAATCCCAAATATACCAACCTGCTTCACCCCATGTGTTTTGCATTACAAATTCCTTTACAAGCTGTGAGAAAAAGATATAAGATCAGATTCTGTCACTTGCACCAGATTTCTTTTGCCCATCAAACTGAAAATTCCAGTAATAAATAGGTGTGGATTCATACGTGAATATTAATATGTGCAAATGCAGCTAATGCAACTCCCCCCTTCTCCATCAAAGTGCTAAAACCACAAGTTGAGGGATCACACTTCTAGAAATATATTATTTTTCAAAGTATATCTTCTGTGATACACGATGCTTAGAAAGTTTTATTACTTTGTGTTATCCTGTGACACTTGTAAATATGATTTTCCTTTTGCTGATGTTGAAGTATGAGGCACAGAAAACTGAAAAGGAATTCCAGTTCCCTGCAAAAATCATTAGTCAGACTGAAACCAACACTTATGCAAACAGACATCATCACTGTAGCTGGCACAATTATATCCTCTTAAAGTAGTGCTTAGAGACCTCCAGCAGAAAGTGAGTTGTTATTGTGGTAATTTCTGGACACACCTGAAACAAAAATTCTTCCATAAAAGACTGAATAATCTAATTGATAGGAGACAGTTAATGCTATGATCCAGAAGGTAGACAAATACCAAAACCACAGTGTAAAATAAAATAAAGATGCTCTAAATGCAACAGAGAAAAAATGTGTGTGTCAGATTGTGCTCTAAAGATTGCTGAGACTGGATGGCTCCTGCTCCTCTATTTATGGGGGCTGTTTTCTTTAGATGCCTAATACCCTGCTGCTCTCTGACACTGCGTCACCACGTTTTAGGTGGAGGTGAGCATCTGGGCACCTAGCAAGGGCCATCTGGACATTAAATGCCTAAATCAGCTAAGGGCCAATTTGGCCAGCCTTGCTCAGATTATGGCTCAAACGTTTCTGCCACACTCAGCACAGGATGCTTCAGTGCCTGACATGGTTCAGCTGCTCCCCTGGGGACACGGAGTGGAGTGCCAAGGGTGGCCCCAGCACCTCAGTGCCCTCACCCATGGGGTGCCTCTGCCAGATGCTGGTGGCAGGGTCCAGGGGCAGTGGCAGCTACAGCAGGGAGTGAACCAGGTCTGGGATCTGTCCAGTGGGCCCAGTCAGGAGCTAAAGGAGATGGAGCTGGAACTAGGAATGGAATCAAGGTACCAGGGATAAATCCCTGATACAGGGACACATCCCTGATACAGGGACAAAGGAAGTACTGGAGATGAGCTCCAAGGCACACACAAGGGATTTACCCAGGAGAAAGTTGCCTGCTGCATGGGCCCAATGTCCAGGCAAGGACCAGTGGCAAGGCTACAGACGTGGAGCAACAGGAAAATCCAAACACTGGGGGACCTGGCAAAGCTTAAACAATGGTCCCATGCTGCAGGTGATGATCCAGGCAAGGCTGGTCAAGGCCATTGAACCCTAATTAGTGTTCACTACTGCATTATTTCTGTGAGGTTAAGAACCCACACAACCAAGCCTTCTTTTGTATTGAATTAAGAAAAAGTTTCTTAAATAAACTGAATTATCACCTTCTGGAGGTACTAATGTGCCAAGGGTAGAAAGCATGAGTGTGGCGGCGTATGTGGCAAAAGCCACAGCCCCACAGGCTCAAGACTGGTGGGCACAGCCTGAGGTTGCCACAGTCTGAGGCATACCCCCTGCTCAGG
>VZRZ01001480.1:685973-697021 GCA_013398175.1 Climacteris rufus | reverse complement strand
ACCAGGGTCACTCCCAGATTAACGCTGAGCAGCCTCAAGCAGGCCCCCAGAGCCAGCGATACATGAGTATCTCAGAGCCTTTTGCGTTGGTCTCGTGTCCTGAAAGAAGCGACTTTGGCTTCATCCAGTCTCCGAGCAGAGGTGAGCCGGGCATCAGAACTCCCGCAGAGTCTAGGCTTAGTTTGTGCACAGCAGTTTAATTAAAGCAGGGAAGCAAAGAGACAAGAAGGGGTTCTTTTCCGCTTATTGCCAGCAGGATTTTATTACTGGGATGGAATGCGGTAAAGACACGTCAAAATGGAGGTCAGGGCGTGTTATAGGACGGAGGCGAGGGAAGGGCAGTCGGGAGATCCAATCACTGCGGAGGATTACAATGACTGACAGGGGCGCCAGCCAGTGAGTCTACTGTCCGCACCCGGCACAGGAACCAGTGAGTTGTCCCCCTGGGTAGGGACAGCCCGCGCCGCTACAGCCGGGGAGCCCCTCTGCTGACGCAGGTCTGTGCCACCCCAGCTGCATCGCGTGAGACGGGCGGAAAGGACCAGCCCCCCCGGCCCCGGCCCAGTTGTAAGCCACACCCAGAGGCACTGCACCACTAATGTTCTCCAGAAAGTTAATCCTAAATTCCTTAAAATCCAGAACCTAAGATTTACTCTGTCTTTTTTGTAAGAGTCCAGTAGTTACAGCATTCTTCAGGAACTGGGAGAGGTGGTGTCAGAAACCTGTCTTAACTGGAAGGGAGTTAAGATTTCATGTCAGAAGACAACTCTAACCAGTATTTTATGTGCTATTGGGAGATGTTGTATCTGTCTTAACGCATCTTCTGCATAAATTCAGCTACTGAGATCAGAGCTAAGATGCTGGTAAGAGATGAACTTTGGAGGAGCTTGATTTCACCAGTGTGATTAAAATGCTTTATTTGGAGTGTATGTTTGTTGTGATTAATTTGCTCATGGCAGAGCAGCAAAGGAGGGTTTGCATTTTTTTTTGTTCTGGCTGCTGCATTTAAGGTTAATTGAGATACTTTTATATGGAAGAACATTTTACCTTCCCAGCATATCATCATGGCTGCAACTCAGAGGCAACAGACATTTTCATAGAAGACCATGTAGAGTTTTTTGTAGTTCAGTATGCTCTTGGGAGCCTTAGCTTCAGACAAAGACTTAAAAAAGAACCAATCTCACAAAGATATATGTCAGGAAGTATATTTTTATGTGTGTGATTCTTTCACTTTTTCATATCTGACAGGGAAATTTGAATTTCTTTATTTTTTATGAATCTCACTTTGTTTTCACATGAAACAGAACTTCACAACACAAAAGTTTGGTTTGTGCTCTTGTTATGCTCTTCTTAGAAAGAAAATCAAGGTCTTTTTACACAGTGTTTTGGTTATTGTGGGATTTTGGCCCAAAGGCACAGACAAAACCTGTTTTCCTCTGCTTCTTGGCTGCTTCTTTGTGTCTTCCTGTGAAAGAAAGTTACAGCTCAGGACATAGATATCCTACTCAAACATTCCTGTAGCTTCCTTCCCCCTCTTTCACAGCTTGGCCTTTAGGTGTTCTACAACAGCAGTTATATATCTAAACACCCTTGTGTATCTCAGCACAGATCTTGAAATTCCCTGTAAATATACATTAGGGTCCAATATCTCTTTTGTGTAAAAGCATATTCTTTTCTATGAATCCAAGACAATTTTTCCTTCATTATCTACAGTTATTATAGACACCTGAAGAAAATGTGTTTCAAAAACTATCACTCCCTGTCATTTATTTCAAAAATGCTGTGTTTCAACCACCTATAAGTCTGAAGAAAAATGTAGGCATTAGTGGCTTGTTTTTGTTCTAAATTGATTATTTAATATACAGCTGCACTGTAGCATGTTTATCAGAATTTATTGCCAAATCTGAAATTGCTTCATCTTATACAACAGGAATCTACTCTTGTTTACACCAGTTCTATCCAGTATTTCTATGTTCCTTAGAGTGGAGCTGCTCCTGACTTCCACCCTTACAAATGAGAGGAGGATCAGGCTGGAATGTTTATTGCTACATTTTACTACAATTTTCTTTCAAGCCCTGCCCTAAGTCTGCATTTAGGACTATTCTCTTTGATTGATTAAGATTAAATCACAGGTTTAAACTAAAAACTAACCATCAGAGCCATCTGAGAAACATGTCAAGGAATTTATGAAAGTCTTTTCTATACTGAAAACAATGTGTCAAATCCCTTCTGTTTTATTTTGTCCTAGATTTAACTACACAGTTGTTACAACTATTAGTTGGAGGAGAAATAGTAGGGGGTGGAAGAAAGGTGTGGGAAAAGGGAACAAAATGCATTAAATTTACATTAAAAAGCATCCTTCTTCCTCATCTTTCCATTAGAGGCTTGTCCTTGCCCTCAGGGAATTTGGTGCTGCCCATACCTGTGAACACACACAGGACCTGCACATGCTTGGCTGATGCCCAAACAGGTTGGCCTTTGGCAAATTTCCTGCTGGGAATGGAAACTGGCACAATTTCATTTCCTAGTGTAGACATGGGTTAAAGCTGCTGACAGCACTACGAGCTGTAATTCCCTTCTACACATTCACTCACAAGGGTGTAAGATTAAGTTTTTGACTCTAGAAACAAAGCTTCCCATGAGACTGAACTAGCAAGAGAAGAAAATCTAGGTAGTGGGATTTGGAGATAGCCCTGGAATTTGCATCCCACAGATTATCCTTTTCCCTGCCTTTTTCAGGAGCCCTGATCCTTTCATTCCATGCCCAATCTTGCACCTTGAGGATGATGCAGCTGTACCCCATACATACCATTTAGTCAAAAATTTCCAGCTTTATTATTTCTTTTAAAAGAAAATAATAGTTTTTAGGTTTGTAACGCTGCTGGAATGCTGCTAGGTGCTGACGGCGCAGAAAGAAGAGCCAGAGACAGCTGTTCAGGTTCAAAGGAAAGGACGGAAGGAAAGGGGGCAAGACCCACTTTCTTTATTATTTTATATATCCTTTTAGAAATCACTAGTCATTGGAGGAAATCAGTTCTTCCTCCTTCAACTACAGTGGTCAAGGGAAATGTCCATCAAGGGTCTGTGTCCATGGGAAAGGAATGCATATGATAAGATAGTGCTACAATAATATGGCTATGTTTACAGAACAATAACCTTGAAAACTAGCTACCATGGGATAGTTATTTTTAACAGCAAAGAGCAAGGCAACAGGTTTGCTTTTTTTTTTTTCTACATTGTTAATAAACACGCTTTCTTAATGAAGAACAAAAAAAATTGTAGAGGGTTGTTTGTTTCTTTTAAGTATGATGCTTTTCAAATTTAAAAAATCTGGTTTTCCTGTAATTTCCAAATTAAAATCCTTGTACTATACATCTGGCCTGATTTGGGATCTTTTTTAGCGTTAATTTCCCATGTTTTCCAATAAAGTTCAATTTCTGAACCCTGTGACTTTTTAAGTAACAGTAGAGGAATGAATCTGTTAGAAAAGTTACAATCTTCAATTGCTTTTTATGAATAAGTTTTCAAGTGGCAATCCCAAATACAGGGAAAGGAATAGGAAAGGAAAATGAGTGAATGGTAGGACCAAAGGGGAGAATGGATATAAAAAGTAAGGTATAGAGAAGGTATTTTACCCATCTGCATGGCTTCCGTGAAATCAGGTGTAGAACTCCAGGCTGTGAAAGCACAGGGGAGGCTGGCTTTTTATCTTTGGTTTTGGGATTTGTTTTGTTGTTGTTATTTGCTTACTTGCTGGTTTTGAGGGGATTTTCATTTTGTTGGTTTGTTGTATTTTTTGGGGTTTTTTTTGTTTGGTTTGGTTTTTTGTTGTTGTTGTTGTTTTTTGGTGGTTTCTTTGGGTTTGTTTGTTTGTTTGTTTGTTTGTGTGTGGGGGTTTTTTTGTGGTTTCTGTCTTTTTATTTCGTGAAAGTACATTCTGTAAATTCCAAAACTCTCTTCCAAGCCCTAGTGCAACTGGATGAGTGTTTGGAAAAATCTGTGCACAGTGTCTACCATGTCAAAACCTGAATTCCAAATGGACCCTCTGTGTTTTATGACAAGTTATTAACATCAAGTAAAGTAGCTGAGAAAGTCTTTTCTTCCATGGAATGTATGCCTGTATGTGTGTCAAATTTTCTCCTTCACCTTATTGGCCCTAATCCTACAATTTCACTTCATTATGTCTTCTGATAGAAACACTTCCATCACAGCCAACTCAAGACAGTTTTTGGTGAATGGACTGCAAATTAACTCCAGCTCAGTTCAATTCAGTGAAATAAAGTCTATTAAGTGATGATGGTTTCACGTTCTCACAGATTCAATTCTTATCTCTTTTAAATCATTCATACTTTTCCAGGTACAAAGTCCATTTGTTATAATTTCATCCCTCTCCATCATAGTTCTAGGAAATTAACTTCATAAAGGCATTTTTCACCTGTTAAAGGGTCTGTTTTTTAGAGTAACTTCTATACATTTTCATTAAATATATGCATATTTTTTATATCTCTACACAAGCTCTTGCCTATGAGAACAGGAGGTGGTTAATGTTTCAGAGCAGTGCTGTGGAGGCAGTGTTTTCTGACCTTTATTTGGTCATTCTATAACTAGAGCTAAAGCTGTGAATTGTGCACCTGGGAAAGCTTTTGTACAGAAGGGAACAAAGAACAAATTACAAGAGCCATATTCTCAGTGGATGTAAATGTAGTCTTTCATATCAGTGGCATCTCAATTTTCACCAGCTGCAAATTTGGAAGAAACTACTCCATGTTTGTTGGACAGCTTTTTAAGATCTGGTCATTGCCTTTTAATGTCTCATAAGACTCATACTTCTGCAAAAGACTGACCCTAAATCGTGTGCATTATGATTAGTGACTCAGGAGAGATCTGTGAAGTGAAATGAGTCTGTGAATTAGCCTTGGTGCAATTTAAAGTCAAGTAAATTCTCTGATCCAGAATTATACAGGTAAAATCTTCATGTATTAAAAAAACCCACTGTGCTGTTGCACCTTACAGTGTAACTTCAGCATCTGCTGAAACGGGAGTAGACAACTGTTCTGAGGGAAGAACTTAAAGTATTATTACATTTCTAGAAATAAGGGGATGTGTTGCAATAAGGACACGAAAAGAAAGATGCGGACACCATCCACCAGAGCAAAGAAACAACTGGGGCTGAAATGGGCCGGGTTTATTTTATATGTATCTTGGAAACCACAGTGGATTGGAGGGACAACCTCGCCGCCCCTCAATCACACTGGTCAAAGGAAATATCCATCAAATCTCTCCGCCCAGGAGAAAGGAATGTAAATAATAAACTACCGTTACAAAAACTTGGTCATGTTTACAGGGAATGTGTGAGAAACAGCTACAGAAGAATGAAAACATCAGAACTGCAAAACTCAGGGCAACAGGGATGTGTCCCTGTTTAGCTGTACAACCTAGGACACCAAAGAGATGAGGGTGAGGGCCTGGATCTCTCTGAAAACTCAAATTTTTTTAAGAGAACGGTTTTATCCACACCTAAGGAATAAAAAATGTTTGTCAATCTAGATCTTCTGCTCCACCCACCCAGATATTTTGCAGTTAACAAGTAGGGGGAGAGATCAGTTGTACTTATAGGGGTATCATTCTTTTCATTACCATCATTTAAGCAGGGTCAAAATTCTGGCAAATTACAGACTAAAAATCAAAACAGGATATGGAAATGCATTAAAGTTGATTTTTAAATTATTTTCTTATGTTCATCAGACCAACCATGATTAAAGACTAGAAAAAAGGATGAAAGAAAATGGTCAAGATGAAGTTGCAGGGAAATGTAGCTGTGCTGTTGAGAGAAAACCTTTGAGACACTGAGCTGCAGAAGCAATTGAAATCTCTGGTTCAGCTATTACACCATATACAGGCTGCTGCTTGTGGTTTCAGACTAATAAAATAAAACTTGCTCTGTTATTGCTTTTTTTTCCTTGTAGAAGTTTTGTCTGAAAGGACAATTTATACCTTTTTATTTTTAGTGGGTTATGCATTGTTTGGAGTGGAAGGACATAAAATAAAAGCCACACTTTGATAAATGTTTTCTTTTTAAAGCTAGAGCACAGAATAGTAATATTTAGGATAGCACTGGAAGTGTTTGCAATGATACAGTTGTCAGGTCCTGTAGGCAAGTTTGTCTTTAGTACTCCTCAGCCTTCTGCAATTTGGTAGGCATATCTTTCTAATAATTTTAATGACATTTTGTAGTGAATTTAGTGATTGCAGCAGCAATGTAATGAATTTGGAAAGGTTAATCTGGATAAGCATACAGATTTAATGAATTTATATACTCATCCAGACTCTGAGCACCAGGAGACTCTATATATCCTTAACTGAAACATAAAAGTTTGGTAGCAAATCTGTTTTTAAAACCAGAGTTGGGTATTTGGGGGCGAGGTGCTAGTTCTGTACAGATTTCTCCTTCAATTTTTGACTGTCTCTGTGTGCTTCAGTTCCTTTCCTGTTAATTAGTTGTAACAGTTATATTTTGATTTACTCTTTTTCCACCACAAAACAAACATCATTCAGTAGTGCATTAAGTGTAACCTTGCCCCTCTCCTCCTCTCTATTTAACATTGCCTTTTCTCTCTTTTTCATTTGTTTTTCAATCACTTTCAAGCAGAGAATATCTTGTACCATATATCTGTACAGTGCCTAATGGAATTGCCTCTGAGTTTGTCTGAAGTTTCTGTAATAAATATGTAATTAAAATTCATGATTGTGTCCTCTCAGATGTATGCCATATCCTTCTGCTTCCAAAGTGGACTGAACAGGAGGAATAAATATAATGCGTCAGCCTGTTTGTCTCTTCTTTTGGCACCCAAACCTTCACACGAGCACTGGAACAAATGGAACTCTGGTTTCCCATGGTTTCCTGTATGTTGGTTGCACAGTGGTATTTATAAAGATGCCTGACTGATTCTTTGGGCATCCAAACTCCCTGGCTTGCTGCTGCCAAATAAAGGTTGAGCTCCCAGGCTCCTCCCAATGGCATATTCCAAACACATTTTCCATACTATTTCCAGAAGATAGTATCTTTGCTGTCTGTTTCCCTTTAACAAATCAGATTTCATTTGGATTGTGGATTCCAAGAATATTTTGAGGGGAGGTGACAGTGACAGATAAGATGCATAGTGAGATCATATATGTTATTCTCAGAGAACTATTCTGATAACCACACAGCCACTGACCCACTGGTTCTGAATTGACCTTGCAAAGACCAGGCGTCCATATTTTTTATTGTGAATTTTCTCTTATTGTTCATTGTTTTTTAGATTGGAGTGGAGATTCTGGAAATATTTTGGCATTTTCCTTTCAAACTGAGGTTCCGAAGTCAGGCATCTCTTTCAGTTCACAACGACTTCTGAGCGCCCCAACTGGAAAAATTCCATTTCTTTTTTTTTTTCTTTTTTTAATATCTTAATTAAGCCAGATATTTATATTATTAAAGCCCTACTAAAAAAAAAGTATTAAAAAAAGTATAATAATTTGTCTCTTGCCTTCATTTTATTTGTAACTGTGTCATTGCTCTGCTTTGGTTGGCTGATAGAAGGGACTGCTGGTCTTCTGTTCAATGTGGTATCACAGGAATTTGTCATTTTTAGTACTTATTTCGGATTGTATTCTGTGATTATTAGTAACCTCAGAATCTGCATCAATGCTTTCATTATTCTCACTGCAGAGCATTTCTGCTACCTTAAGGACCCCGGTAAGAGCTCAGCAGTTCACTGCAGAAAAATTGCAGCTGAAATAGGCAGAGGCAAAAGCCAGCCAGCCTAAACCATGCTGTGCCAAATGCATCACACCCTAGAAACTGAAACTGCACAATCTTTGGTCAGTCCTGAAATTGAGTACAAAAACAAATATGTAACGGAAAACTATAGACTCAAGTAATAAAAACAACATGATTTACTTTTGACCCTGTTCTAACCCCTAAACTGGTAGATGATGGGAAAGGAGGAGAATGTCCTCTAAACTACACAGAGAGGTTAACAAATGGGAAATAATAAAGGAAAAGGTGGAGATGGAAGATAACACGGGTTGCTTTTTCACATCAAGGATGAATTCCACTGTGCTCTGTAATTTCTTAGCCCAGAAATATTCCTTCTGCTTGTCTACATCATCTGTCAGATTGTGATTCAAAATACTAAGGACACAGTAATTAATGTGTCTCTCTGCTCCTTTGATTAATTATAGAGCAAAAATGACCAGTTGGTGCTGAGCCTATGGGTTGTTATTCTCCATTTTGCACTCCTGAGGAAATGCTGTCACCTTCTCATGGCTTTTCTTTTCTATATCAAGACTTACTGGTGCACAATTGTATCATCTTGAAATAGCTTTCTGGAGCTAAGCATTATCCATTAGAACTATTCCTGAGAAATCATCCCAGCAGAAGTCTGCAGGTATGGCTAGAAAAGTAGGCACTCCATTTCAAAAACTGGAATTTAAGTTTTGTCAGCTGTGTGAGATAGGGCTCAGCTTTAGATCACTTGGCCATTAAATCACTCATACAAACAGAGGGACTCCAGACTAATAGAAGCCACTGAAAAAAGGTCTATGTAATTCAAATGAATACAAAGGAAAAAACAATTCTCTAAGAATATGTAAGTAGAAATGATGGTGAAATTAGAAAGAAAATAATACAAATATTTTATGGGATAAGAATTCTGTTAAATAATTTCCTGTTGACTTTTAATAAGACCCCACTAAAATGGCATTTGAGCCCCTATGAAAAATTATTATTTTTACTATGTGATATTTAGGCTATTTTTTGTTTAGTTACCAACATTATGGAGACAAGGCAGAAGAGATATGCAAACCAAGAGATATTATCAGGATCCTTGTATATATCTTTGGTCAAATTTGCAGTGCATTACACTGTGAGATAATAAGATGTCCTTTCTTGTTCCCTGCACACAAGTTGCATATCAGTAGTTTGGCCCATTAGCACCTTACAAGAAGATACATAATATTCAGTAAGTTTATTCAGAGATACTGATTTAAACATTATAGGTTATTCTAAGTTTGCAGTGCTTCTGGAGTTACAGTATATATATTCTCTTACGTTCCAGGAAATACTTAGATTTTTTATAAAAAATCCTATGCAAAAATTAGAAATCATTGTTTTTCTTCTCAAGTTAAAAAAAAAAAAAAGAGGTAACAGTAAAGAAGGTTTTGGTTTCCTTATATGTGATGCATAAATGTCAGTTTGCAATAGTTTCTAGGATACCAGTTATATATGTGAAAGCTTCATTACCAGAAATAAGAGAGAACAGCCTTCTTTGAAGCCCACATAAAAATGCCCAAGCACAGCACCTATCAGTTTGACTTGTTCTCTGAAAAAATGGATTATTCATTAGGATAATCACCTTTCTTCCTAGAAATCACATATATTGTAATAAGACTTTCAATACAGACTTTTGATACAGACACCTTAAGATTAACAAAATAAAGCAAAAAATCTATGTGTATTTTTTAATGTTATCTCTATATTTAATCTTCTAGTAAGTATTCATAGCATTAATATATCCTTGAGCTATCCTGAGTTCTTGAAGCATTTGAGTATGAAAATCACAGGATAAATTACCTGTGAATGAATCTCAGGAGGTTCTTAGCCCAAACTCCTCCAAGAGGGTCAGTTACAGGGTCAGGTTGCTCAGGGCTCTATTCCACTGAGTCTTGAAAACCTTTGAGGATGGAGGTAACACAGCCTCTGTAGCCCACCTGATCTACAGCCTGCCTGTTCTCAAGGAGAAAATTTTTCTCACTATATCCAATCTGAATTTTTTTCAATTTACGTCCACAGTATCTCAGCATTCCAACACACACTGCTGTGAGAAGCATGGCTCCATCTTCTGGGTGACCTCCACACAGTGAACTGGGGGCTGTTGGTAGGTCGCCCCCAGTGCCACCCCTTCTTCAGGCTGAACGAGCCCTTGGTCCTCAGCCTCTGCTCACAGACTGATTGTTCCAGCCCCAGCACCTTGGTGGCCTCTGGTGAGCTTCCTGCATGTTATTGATGTTAGATCAAAGATTCTGGTAGTCAAATTTCCCTTGACTTCAAAAGGCTTGAAGCTGGACCACTCACTGTGTGAATATTTTTGGCTCCCTCTTTAGCCTGAGGTCACATCTTGGGGTTATGGCTACAGGTGGTACATTTTACTGTCCAAATCATAAGAGAAGGTGGGATCACAAAAGAGGGACTCAAAAGTTCATGCACACAGAACTAGTGCTTTCAAAGTAGATAAAAGAATGTTTTTGTTTGTGGTGGTATTTTTTGTATTCTTTCAATATCTTGTTCCATATTCACAAATACATGCAGACTCTGCACTCATCTGCTCCCCATCAAGTATATTTCTGGCCCTCCAAGTTGTCTGTAGGAATCAACAGCATAATCCGCATTTTTTTGCACTGACAGCTAAAAAAAATCACACAGTTTGCACCATGTCTGCTTTGAAAAGCAAAGCCACATATTCCTTTGTGTGGAGTGAGTAATCACTATAAAGGTAAAGTGTATGCAATTTCCAAATGCCAAATTCTATAGAGAGAAAAATACTACTTTGCTTTGGGCTTTTCAGCTAGCTGAGGCCTTCTCATATGACAGGCCATAATCAATAAATCATGTGCCAGTTGTGCTGATTCTGTATGTCAGGTCATACCTCTCTATTTCAATTTCCAGTTTCTTACAGAGTTTTCACTTGTGTTCTATTGTCACATCTTTCCACCTCCTCAGTGTCAATTTAAAAGCTGTTATTTTTAGGCTATGGAAATTGCAACCCATCTGCCCCTATCTCCTCAGAAAAACCTTATCCCATTGGCCAGCTTCAAAACAGGGAGATGGGAAGAGGCAAGTCCTCTGTCTGAATTCTGTGATATACCATGGAGGCCAAATCCTCTTTGTGCACAACTAGCCCAGAGTGGGCAAAGAGATGGCATAGTGACAGCTTGTCAAGACTGATCAGGAAAAGAGACTTCAGAACAAAAAAAAAAAAAAAAAAAAAAAAAAAAAGGACCCTGGAGGG
>VZRZ01001480.1:640649-675688 GCA_013398175.1 Climacteris rufus | reverse complement strand
TCCTTTTCCCTTTTTTTCCGTTCTCCTTTTTCCCTTTTTCAATGACTCACAGAAACAAAAAGAATGCTATTTGATAATCAGACAAACATCCCACTGTCATGAAATGCATGAGCTACTGGATGTCAGGAGACGAAAGCCCCGGATGAAAGGATTTGTTCAAAAATTGTATATCTTAGATGACAGTAAATCTTGGATAAGTGAGTTGGTACATTGCATTCCAGCAGGACATTTTTGTGACAGCTTTAAAACTGTGACATTAACGTAGCTCTAAAACACTTTCAGTAACATGTATTTCTTGTATTTTTTAAGAACTTTGCTGAGGTATTTGCAAAGGATGCAAGATGAATAGTACCACTCTTTAGTGTGTTGCTTAGCACGTTTGCTTGAACTTCTGCAATGATGTGGGGCAATCTCGAGCACAAGTGCAGTCTGGGAAGAAAATGGATTGACAGCTGTCCCAGGAAGAAGGACGTGAGTGTGTTGGTTGATGAGAAGCTCAACATGACCCAGCAAAGTGCACTTGAAACCCAAAAAGCCAAACGTGAACTGGGCTGCATCCAAAGCCCTGTGGGCAGCAGGTGAGGGAGGGGATTCTGCCCCTCTACTCTGACCTCATGAGACTCCCCCCAGAGTGCTACATCCAGCTCTGAGGTCCCTAGCACAGGAAGGACACGGACCTGTGAGAGTAAGTCCAGAGAAGGCCACAAAGGTGACCAGAGGGCTGGAGCACCTCTCCTCTGAGAGGTTGAGTTGGGGCTGTTCAGCCTGGAAAAGAGAAGGCTCCGGGGAAGCCTTATAACCCCTTCCAGTACCTAAAAGGACTACAAGAAATATGGAGAGGGACTTTTCACAAGGGCATGGAGTGATAGGACAAGAGGGAAAGGCTTTAAGATGAAGGAGACTAGGTTTAGATTAGATATCAGGAATTCTTTACTGTGAGGGTGGTGAGGCCCTGGCACAGATTGTCCAGAGAAGCTGTGGATGCCCCATCCCTGGAGATGTTCAAGGCCAGGTTGGATGGGACTAGTGGAAGGTGTCCCTGGCCATGGCAGGGGGTTTGGAGCTGGATGGTCTTGAAGGTCCATTCCAGCCCTTGCTTCTATGATTCTATGATGAATATTTGTAAATCTGTACCTTTATGTCTTTGAGTATCAGGATCTGAATACTGCACATCAGTATGGAGAGGAAAATATCATTATCTCAATATGATAAAAAATCATTGCAAGACATAATATTCAACTTGCAACTGATCCATATTGTGAAACTTGTGATGTTTCAATATTCCTTTAACATCAGATGACTGATTTGCCAGATTATTTTCCTTCCTTCTCACAAGAAATCCAACAGACAAAACAAGAAGAAAGATAAATTAAGTAGAATGGATAAAATTATTCCCTTAATGTTAAAAAGAAAAATCTGAAATAAAACTAAAGCTGGAATACAGGTTGGAAGATAATGAACAAGTCTTCAAGTTAACTCCAGAATCTGATGTGCTTGTGAATGGGTGCTATGGATCAGATTCAAGCTCCCTGGAGAGGTGAAAGCATTTCTTGGTGGGGAGTGTTTTGTGTCTAGTTCTAGGTTTTACCCTAGAACATGCAGGAAATTAAAGAGGAAGATGAAATAAAACAGCTTTGGAATTGGAACCTCTGTGAAAAAGTGTCTTTTTTTCCTTGTTTCACAGAATCACCTGAAGCTGGAAGGCATCTCTGGAGGTCATGTGGTTTAACTCACATGCCCAAAGCAGGTGCAGGTTGTTCAGAAACACATCTGCTTGGGGTTTTAATATCTCAAAGGATAAAGACTCCACAGCCTCTTTGAGCAACCTGTGCTACTTCTTGTTTCCTTTCACTCCCCTCATTAGATTCAGCTCCAGGTGAGTTATGGCTTTCCTAATCCCACCCCTATGACATCCTTGGATAGTCTCTCTATTTTGGTCCCATTTAGTGTTTGAGCTTTGCTGGGAGATGCTTGCTCACCCGTGCAGGCTCCCTGTCACATTTTCTTGATTTTCTGTTTCTCAGGATGGTCCAATCTTGAGTTTGAAGGAGGTGATACTTGAAAATCAACCAGCTCTCTTGGGCATGCTTCTCTTCGGGGCTGTTTTTGATGGGATTCTTCCAAGGAAAACTCTACAGTGGCCAAAGTCTTCTTACCTGCACCCCAGGGTCATGATCTTGTTTGAGGGTTTTTTTGACCAGTTTTCTCATTTCCAGATCCAGAACTCAATTATCTCATGGCCACTGTTTGCAAGCACAAGGTCAGACAGTGTTTCTCCCCTCATCAGCTCCTTAATTGTCTGTACCAAGAGGTTTTCATTCTCCAGGAAAATTCCTGGGTTCATGGTGCTCTGCTGTTTTGGTCTACAAACAGATACTGAGGGAGCTACAATCCCCCAGGAGGACCAGGGCCTGCACATGAGTCTTCTTCCATTTTAACCTGGAAGACTAAATTGATACAAAAGAAGATGAACACCAAACATATTAGATTGTACTATGTAGCATACTGAGATGAGGTATTAAATAATTGAGATTTTTTTATAATTTATAATTGTTTTAATGGGCTTGATCATAACAAAATGAGACAAAAAAATCAGAATTTCAGTTCTGATCTTGTCTTTGAATTTCTACATAGCTGCAAAATTTTATTTTAAACATGCTCTTTTAGATTGTAATATACACAAATAAAGAAAGAACACCATTTGCATAATAATGAAAAAGTGTTCTTTATTGTGGGTGATGATATAAAAAGTCAATGTAAAGCTTTTTAATTATTTTTATTTAGCATTATTAAAGACAGATATAGTCATATAAATGGTTTGGATTTTATTAAATATGAGCTTTCCAGAAAAAAATATTTGAAAAGAAAAAGTTCATTTGTATTCAGTAACAAATGTGTAGAAGTTTAATTACTGATGACCAGCACTGTCATTGTATTACTCATAGTGGTCAAATAATTGTGCCTTATAGAGTGAAAAATACAGTTAACATAAGGAACAGAAAACAGAAGACAAGCAATTTCATGTTCTTGTGTGATACTCCCAGACTGTATCAATGAGCATGGTATGAATGTCAAATAGGGGCTGGTTGTGCTCCATCATGAAGCTGCACAGAGGCACTTACTCCACGTTGTTGTATTTCATGGCACGCCCTAGAATTTTCTGACTCTTGAAGAAGGCACAGTCAAACCAGCTCTTCTTTGTGTCTGCCCTCAAATTCTTCTTTCAAAAGCAGCCCTGCATGCAGCACTGTAATCTGTCTGTGTCTCCAATAATTAAGGGCTACAGCAAATAAATGCTAAGAGGTGAAAATATTGCTCAGGGAGAAATCTTCGGGATGTGGGGGGAGGGAGGGGGAAAAAAAAACAAACAGTCAAGTAATCCTAACATTATTTGAAACTGCTCTTATGACTTCAGGTGAAATCTGCCTTAAGATCCAACAAAAGCCCTTTTCCCTCTGTCTTTGCTGAGCTATCATGAAGACACATTATCTATAAATTTCAGAATGTCCAAACCAATCACCCTTGAAACAAGGATTCTTGACACATCCAATTTCTTTTCCAAATGCATTATTTATCGAATTAAATAAGAAAGTAGACTTTTTTATTTCTAGAGAGTGAGATATTTAGGTTCTACAACAGTCTCACACTGAATTTCACATCTCAACACATTAGAAAAGCCTGAAAAAATGCCTTACTGATGGCTTGGTTCCCAAGCTTACCCAGAACTAGACTACTGAACAGCTAGAAATAAAAAAAATGTTAAGGATTTGGATGATGGAGAGGTAAACACAGAGCTTTTTCAAGTTACAATGTCCAAAAAGCATATGAATCAACTATGAAACATCACAGAGTTTGCTGATTATGTTTTAAAATCAGCTTATCAATGTAATATCAGAAATTATTAATAATGAAATATCTAGAAATATCAGTCTTCCTCAGATGAGTTTTATACACAGTTTGACCTCTATGTCCTTGAAAATTTGCACAAATGTGGCTTTGTTCTGGCCCAGCTTGAAAAGAGGTTTGAAAGGGACATGAATCTCAGTTCATCTTAGAGTATCACTCTGAAAATTGCAGGAAGAGGTCAGGTATCCATAAGTCATTGAATGGGACAGATTTCTTGGTGTTTATTCCAACTCATGCATCACAATGTTCAGTAAGGGTCCAACAAAGAGAAGCTGTAACAATCCCAATAGGTCTGAAATATTTTACTTTCATTGAGCTGTCTGAGCTGCTCCCCTGTGCTTTCTCTTGAATGTTCTTCTGTGGCAAGACAAATAGATAAAAGTATGAAAGTTAAAATTTTGCTGTGTAGGCAGGACTGCTTTTAGGGAGAGGATATAAATCCAAAGCCACCAGAATATTTAATTTTTCAGCCTCCTTAGATTAACATTCATCATACCATTAACCATTTCTTTCACAAGTCATTCTCTATCCTCACAAGATTTGCTTTTCCAGAAATGTATCTTTTATTTCTTAAAGTTAAGATCTTGATTTTTGTTAAAAAAAAAACCCAAGTAACTGTCATCCTTTCCAAAAGGAAAAAAAAAATTCTGCTTCATAATGAATCACCTATGATACTATGAAAACAAAGGGTGGGGGAAAAAACCTCCTAAGATAAGCTTTCACATATCATTTGTGTGAAGAAGAAAAAAAAAAATCAAAATTCAAGCTACTGAGTTAAAAGGCTGCCAGCTCATTTAAACCTCCAACATCTTAGATCAGCTCTGCACGCGAATCACAGTAGACTAGCAGGCTGCTATTGCTCCATCTTTAAAGTTATTTAAAGCTGCCTACAGCCAGAGCTCCAACTCCCAGAGATTTAAAAGGAGCATGAAACAGCTGTTCATTCTTCCATTTCCAAGAAACACATTTCAGATGATCCATGCTTTCAGTTAAAGTTGAAAGGCCCAGAATAAATATGCCTTGTAGGCTAACCAAAAGTTAATTTGCTATCAGTTGCCAAGGAAGCCACTTGCCAATGTTCCCAGTTTTAGCAAAATGCTGGGCAGAAACTGTAGCAAAAACAAAGGGGAAGTAGGACCAGGATTCATGAATAGCATTACCTCAGAGAAAAGCACCATTTCTAAACAGACTTTTCTTCTAATCCATCAATAAGGAACTGAGTTCTAAAAACACCTTGGAATTACATTTATATGCACTTGTGTGGAACAAATCTAATTATATTCACAATTATAACACTTATTTATAGCAGAGACAAACTGCTAAAATGCATAATGTAAACCATAGCACAAAGAGTGAGAAATTAATTCAAAGACTACAGGAAAAATATTTTATCTGAAGCTAAAATGCAAAGAAGGAAGAATACACAGAACTTCAAAATATTATTTGGAAAGATGTTCTTTTTCTGTCTTTTGGGTGCCTTTTTTTTTTTTTTTCAATGGTTGTGAATTATTTTGCTTAGTGAAAACAAAACTTCTCTACATATTTATATGGAGGGATTATATCACTGAAGGAAGAATTATATCACACAGTTGGATAAATCAGACCACAAGAAATCGAGCAAGATCTGTCCAGTCTCTAGTAAGGAGCACACAGCCAAGAGTCATCACAGAAAGGAGTTGACACAGGTTTCACCATGCTGGAATGACACATGCTGCTTTGTCACAGAATGTCAGCCTAAAGGCTGATCTAAACTAGTGCTGCTGACTTTGTACTTAAGAGATGGAAATAAGGAGCTCCAAAGGCACCTTGTTTACTTTAGGCATCTGTTACAGGAGGCAATGATTATTTTAAAAATATATCTGTAACCTCATTAAGTATAGAAGAAGCCCATGGAATTTGCTTACACTGAGCTTGAATTGTAAGCACTTGTAATAAAACAATTAAAATCTTATCCTTTGCATGCACTGAGGAGCCAATCTATTGAGAAATGAAGTTTCAGAACATGAGGCAAAACACCTGGCTGATCTCAGCTTTAAGTCATTTGGTGGGGTCCTCCCACAGATATGTTTAACAATTCATATTTTGCTAAATTTACTTACCACCACTACATTTACTACATTAGCAATATCTGTAGTATTTTGGAAGGCTCTTAAGAAGGAAATAAGGGAGAAATAATTATTTCTTTTATGATCTTTATAACATGGAAAATCCTGGTTTATAAGTAGTCCTTATGACCTCTCTACCCCTCCTAAGTATTTGTGCATTGAGGGGAATGGGGGTAATTCTTTCTTGCCACAGCAAATACCCTTTTTATATCCTGACAGCCTCAACACAAATCCCAAAACACAGGGAATTATCTCTGACAAAAGCTTCTAATCCAGGAGTTCTTTCATCTATTGTAGAAAGCCACTTAAACCTGACAGGGTGCCTGCAGCACACCAACCAAACACAGTTTACAATTAGTTGTTGATTTCCATAGTGCTTTCTCAGGCCCTGAGTCTACAAACCCATCATCTTAAGTGCTACCTAAGACAACCTCGGAGTCCCAAAGTAACCCCACACACTGTGGCTGCTGGCAGTCCCTGAATGAGAGGGAGCAATCCATGTGTATGTTGAATTCTAGATCACTTCCAAAGCACAACTTAGAAAGAGATGTTCCCCATTAGCAACATTATGAAATCCTCAGCAGTCAAATGAGTGGCACCTTTGCCTAAACTCACTGAGGTAAAAATTCACACTGAGAAAGCAAACCTCTTGTTTTGCAAAGTTTGCAAATTTACCATAACACCTGATGTGATGTTCCATCTCCAAAAACAAGTTTATCCAGCAGTACAGAGCAGGACCAGAGGCACCTGCACTACTGTAGTGTGATGTACTATGGTAGTGAAATATTGTGTAGAGTAGATATCTCAATATTTATTTACAGTAACTATTCAATCCTTGCAAACTTTTCCCATTTCTCTCATCCTCTTGCATTCACACAAAAAATGTTGTTTCTGACGAAGACACAAAGACATCAAGACTCTGCTCCACAGTTTTACTTTTGTTAGGTATGTTTTCAGGAGTAAATATGCACTTTGCAATACTGCTGAGACAACAATTGAACCACTGAGAGAAACAGGGTAGACTTAGCTTATTATTCAGGGCAAATAAAGGTATCACATCATGAATCTGTACAAGACTCTTTCAGACTAATAAACCACTTGCAGTAGAAGCAACAGTAAGGAAGAAGAGATGTGATGTTGCATGGGAGATTAAAATGTGGCTCATGAGCATTTTGCCTGTAGCTCCTGAGCAGGATGAGATGTCATAGCCTACCTGGTGGCAGCAACAGCATGAGATCTGCTGGGTAAAAAGGAGGAAATCAGCTACATAAAGGCTGTTGAAGGCAAAAGCAGTTGTCAGCGTTGGCAACTGATGGTGCCATCTTCACAGGAACGCAGCAAGACTGCCTACTTTCTCTAAGCCAATAACACCTTTCCTTTAGTGGAAGGAAGTGTATCATGGAACTTACAGAGATCTTGGTACGTGACTGGTTCTGGCAGGATGGCCACCACCAACACACAGTATTGACTCTCACTGCACTTGAAGTGAACCTGCAATACAAAAGTATTGTTGAAGTTATGTCTGACTCCTAAACCAGTTCTCCAGATGGTTTAAGTCCATGAAGTTGAAACAGAAGTCGAATTTATTAAATAAAACTGAATGGAAAGCACAAAAATAGTAACTCGGAAGTAAAAATTAAGTGGATATTGAGCACATTTTACACAGATTCTACTCCATTTCAAATGTTGCAGCTTCTAAAGACCTATAATTGGGTAATTATGAAAGAGAGAAAAGAATGATAGTTTATGTGTAAGTGTTACAGAACAATGATAGACCATTAATTGAAGTGCTAATTACCCTTCATAAGTGTTTTATGAGCAGACAGCTTCAAACATAGTGCTTCAAATGAGCAACACTCAGGGCATTATTTCCATCAAAGCTTTTCGGCTGAATTGCACCATTGTTTATGGGTGCTCCATCTCCCCTCAAACAGCCTGCACATTTAGATACCTGTTTCCATGGAGCAATCTCTCATTTTTATCTTGCATTTGCTTCTTCACAATTCAGAAGCTCGTTCCTGCCTCTGCTACTAATATTATTTGGAAGTTTACTCTAACTGTGGTGCTGCTGTGATATAGAACTTTAGCTGGAGGACAAGCTGCCCCGACTGAGCATCTCATGTTGAGGTTCCAGGGCTCATCCAATGAAGGCAAGAGACCTGTGAAGACAATTACAATATTTCATGAGAATAAGGGTAGGAGACTCAAGGCTCTGAAACAAATGTCTTTCTTGTAAATGAAAGAAAGCATGAATATGATTAATACTATTTACAAAAGCAAGTTCATCATAGAAGGAGAATTTATTTGAAATCTCAGAGATTATTTTTTAACTCTGTACACTTCTCTATTGACAGAAATGAATGCTACATATTTATTATAAATGAATTTACACTTTACATAGGTTGGTTTTCTCTTCTCTTTGCTTCTGCTGACAGACATCGCTCTTTGAGACTAGGAAATTTGGCAAGTGTTAATCTTCACCTCCTATTACCTTTTTTGGTGGTCTTTGTCCCCCAGCCTTCGATTTGAATGCAATTTTGGCTCCTATGAAATGTGTTTCTCAGAAACATAAAGATGGACAGATGCTTTGGACCACTTATTTGCATATGAGGTTTTCTGTGCATATACATGCAAATGAGTGTATTTATGTGCATATGTTTACTGGTGTGACTCTATTATGAAGTTCTATCACTGACTGGATTTGCATTTTAATTATTCTCAACAATCACTTGGTATTTGGAATAATAATATAAAAATGCCATTTATATTTCACTGTGCTGACATTGGAGATTACAAATCTGGTAACTCGGGAAGCTTTGTGTCTTAAGAACTGGTCCAAGAAACTCAGCAATTTTACAGAAGAATAGTTATCATAAAGTGGTTGTTGATAAATATCCAAGGACACACACAGGAAAAATACTTAGTTTCATAGATAGGAAGTGACAGAGGAACCAGCAGGGGTATTGTTAACATTTGACTGAGGAAACAGTTGGGTGTCGCAGTAATGACACTAAAGGAAGAGACAGAGGCACCTGTTACCAGGATCAGAGAGAAGGAAGAAAGGGGGGGCAAGACCCACCTTCTTTATTTTTTATATCCATTTAGAAATCACTATTCATTGGAGGAAATCAGTTCTTCCTCCCTCAATAACAGTGGTCAAAGGAAATGTCCATCAAAGTTCTGTGTCCAGGAGAAAGGAATGCAAGTGATAAGATACAGTTACAATAACATGGCCATGTTTACAGAGAATAGTGTGAGAAACTAGCTACAAAAGAAGGACAACATCCAGAACTGCAAAAATCAGGGCAACCGTTGGGGGATTAATTTATTCCCAGCACACTGTTTCTTTAAGTGGAGGTTGCATGTACATCTCATAAAGAAGATGCCATTTTGTGGAGTTAAAAAGTGGCTTATTTCAACAATGCTTGGCAGTAAGGCAATCCTGGGGAAGGCCCTGATATGGCCTATCATGGTGCTGGGAACAACAGTGGTATGGTATTTAGCCGAACCATCTGTAAGAGAACAGTGAGATGAAGATACAGGCATTATTTGCTTAGATTAAGTGAGTTGTCAGTGCAGGTAAGAAACACACACCATACACACCCCCTAATTTATAAATGTGTTTTACAGGCTCAGTGGCAAGTGTTGAAGGTCTCAGGACCCACCCTGCAAAATAACTTGGCAAGAAAGGACCTGAGGCTGGCCTAGCAATCAATATGTTTTGTCTGCCTTGAACCTAACCTCTTGATAGTGGAAGCCAGAGTGGGAGAGCTGTAAAGACTTGCAACAAATAGGAAGGAAGTGGGAAAAGAAGGAAAGTGGAAAAGAAATCTCAAATTAGTGTTGAAAATTACAAATTTCAAGTGATGATGAGGGCCTCTTGAAAAGGGCATGTAGTGATAGGACAAGGGGGAATAGCTTTAAAGGGAAAAAGAGTATATTTCTATCAGCTATTAGGAGGAAATTATTTTACCATATGGGTGGTGAGACACTGGAACAGGTTGCCCAGAGAAGTTGTGGATGCCTCATCAGATATCGCATCTCTGGAAATGTTCAAGGCCAGGTTGGATGTGGCTCTAAGCAACCTGGTCTAGTAAAATTGTCCCTGCCATGGCAGGGGGATTGAAACAAGATGATCTATAAGGTCCTTTACAATCCAAACCATTCTGTGAATCTATCATCTACTAAACTTGCTAAAATATATCTTTATGAGAAATCAAGCCTTTAAAAAAAGTGAAGTTGCAGACATGCTTGGGGTAAGTATTTTGATCACAGAGAAACAAGGAGGATTTAGTGGCTTCCTTACAGAAGTATAGTGTGGATAATCCTATATAATTTGTAAAGTTTAGGACTGCCTGAGTTGCAGACTTGGCTTCTGAAAAGAGAAGAATCCAGAACAAGATTTTCCCTTATGTTAATTGACATTATGAGGAAAAATCCCAACACTGAGGTTGTTTTCTCAAACTGATATTACTGCATTTTTCTGAATCACTGTATCATTTTGGTGATAGAAACTGTTCTGTATGTATGATGCAGGCTCTCACTTCCCAAACAGGGAGTGTAAAACAAATCTAGGAATAGACCAAGCAGATCCTTATATATTAAATGGTTTCTTAAGGGGAGCAGGGGTAGGGGAGGGAAGGGGGGAAAACTGGCAAAATTAGAACTTCATCTTTGAAAACTGAGTTATCCATTGAAGAATATCTCAAATGATCAACCAGGCCCACAAGGTGTTGTGTACACAGAGGTTGTGCTTGGGTGTTATTTGAGTGCAGCACAGATAACTCTGTCTGTGCCAGTAGGTTTTGCATTTATTCTCTAGGCCTTTATTAATCTGCCTAAACAAGCAGAAAATCCAATGATCTTTTCATTGACATCAGTGAGCTCTGACAGTGTCCCAAGACCATCTCTGCTGTAAACTGTTTCACACTGGTTGATTCCTGTGTCTGCCCAAGGTTTCCAGTAGGCAAGGAGTCTATTCTATGCATTCAGACTGCAAAAGAGAGGATTCCTTGGTCTGAACCCTTCAGCCAAAAAGAAATCTTCACAGATCTCATGAAGGTCAGCAATCCAGACATTGTTGAATCAAATACACCCGAAGTGCTGAACAATATTCTGACACCATGAGCCTGATAAACTAAAATAGCCCCAGAAAAGTATTATATGATCAAATTCCAGATTCTGGCTCCACTCTCCCTAGGGAACGATATTAATGTCCACAGGCTCTGAAGATCTGGTTCTTACCTAACAGGAGGGGAAAGGAAAGCAGAGGAAAAAAAGCACAATGCATCAAGCACCTCATCAGTATCAGGAGGCAGACAGAGCCAGCATGTGACATACATAGCAGTTCTTCTTTTGCAAATTGTGTTGCTAATTACTAGTCAAACTAAAATAACAGATTCTATGAGTTTTGCCATACTGCCCCTCCCTGCTTCCTCCTCTCAAAGTACAATTTCTGTTGTGCCTCTCCAGTCTCCTACTGAGATGAATGGGGGAAGCTGATCCTCTTGTACTAAATTAAAACACAGGGAAATGCTGCAGAAAAGGATTACAGCCAAATAATTCTGTGCTGTGTAAGGTTCCATAGGAGAGGGATGTATGTGAGAATGGGAGAAAAAAGAATACATGACTAAGAGAGAAGGAGAATCATAGAATCAGGGGCTAAAAACCCTTATTGTAATCATCCAATCTGACACATATAACATGAGTGATAAAATTTTGCCCAATATTTAATTCCCAAAGCAAACTCAAGACCATGCTTTTGACCTATCAGAGATAGCTGGATTATTTTGTAGAGGTATAATCAGTCCTGAAAAATTGGATGAAGAGAGAACTTTTCTCACCTCTGTGGTGGTGTGTGCTCCCCACACCAGTTTCATCCATAAGTATCAGTGGAGATTGTGGTGGCTGCATCCAGCTTACTCTGGGTTTTGAGGACAGAGACTGACATGATAGCAAAGGACTGTCTAGAATGGTGACCCAGACAACTTGCTGGTGTGCAAATATTACAATATGTCAATCACCTTACATTATAAACAGTGGATAGCCCAGGGCCCACTGTGCTCTCCTGCAGGGCACTGGGCTGCACACCAGAACTTCCCCTTCTGCAGTGACACCTCTCTGGGTTTCTCCTGGAGGCTGAGAGATGTTGCCCATTTTTCACTGTAAAATAGCTAGTTTTCTCTGTTAGACAGTCTCAAGGACGATTTCTGTAAACATAGCTATGTTGTTGTAAAAATTATCTTTTTACATTCCTTTCCCATGGACACAGATCCCTTTGACGGACACTTCTTTTAACCAATATAGTTAGAGACGGAAGTGTTAACTTTCTCCAATGATCTGTGATTTCTAAAAGTGTATATAAGAATTAAACAAAAGGGGTTTCCCCCCCTTTCCGCCCTTGCTCTGAACACGAGAACATTCGGACTCCAGCTCTCATTATTTCTGCGTCTTCGACTGATAAGCCGGGATAAGCGGCTAATAACAGGCATCCCGGTAATAGAGAGATTCCTTGCTGCACCTGGACTCCTCTCAAGGAAGGAGTTCAGAAAGGAAGGGGGTCGTTTTTGACTATCAGTGGGAGGGTCTTCCTGATAGCCTCGTCAGACTCCGTCCTCTATGCTGTAAATAATCAAGTTCACCTTAATGTCAAATCTCGTTAAACTATCGTGGCATTCACCACTGAATTTGTTAACTCACTGTTTTATATCAGTAAGTGTATTGTTGCTTCTCTCTTATGAGTGAAGTGCATGACTCCATCTGTGACAACCTCATAATTAAAGCAAGGGAAGACAGAGAAACAAAATGAGGAAGAGAAATAACACTGCAGTGCGGGAGCACTTAGGAATCTCCACTAAAACTGGATTAGTATGACCTGAAAAGAGTGCTTTGAAGCCCAGTTCCTCTCAGTGAAAGGATAACAGGCAGTGGGAAAATTGAAACACAGTAAATTCTTTATAAGACATTTTTACTGTGAGGATGGTTGAACACTAGAGCTTTCCAGCCAAGAGAAGTTGAGTCTTACATCTTTGGATACATTCAGAGGGTCCATGCTTGTACATGGTCACAAGCAACTTATTTTAATTGCCACTGCTTTTAACAGGGGATTAGACTGGAGAATATCCAGAAGTCCCTTCTCATCTGAATAATTTTGTGACTCTTTGAATGAAAGAAATGGTCAGCAAAAGTATCTGATTATTGCTTGTTCAATATAAAAGCAAAGAGATGGAGAAAAATAATGAATCACACCTAGACACACTAACTGACCCAGTCAGGAGATAACAGTGTCTCATGGTCTCAGGTCACAGGTTGACTTTATTGGGTTTATGTGACAAGGTTTTTGCAGTGCTGGGCTACAAGTGTGGCTTCTGTGAGAAAACACCAGATGATGTCCCCAGTATCAGACAGAACCAGTTCCATTCAACTCCAAGACAAACCTGCTGCAGACCCATAATCAATTGAATTAATCTTTTCTAAGTTGAGTCTGTTTTGACCATGACAGTATTTGATGCGTTGTTTTCCTCTCCTTATATTGACCTACATGATTTTTGGTCTTGTTTTGTCCCCCTGTCCTGCTGAGGAGTGGGAGGACACCTTGGTGGACACCTGGCAGTCAGCCGAGGTAAACCCCACTACAGGGACTGTTGAGGGAACCTCTCAAGCAACAAGAGGATTCAAGAAGGACCTAATGAGTCTTAATGTCCACCAGATTTGTGTTCCCTTGACAACAGGTATGTACTTCTGAATTTGGAATATCTTTCTGAACATGTTGGTTTGACCAGTTCCCAAGCTGTCATGCCTTATATGTGTTTGAGCTATAGCTCATATTCTGTTTTTTAAAAAATTTTTATAGGAGTGCACTGCAGTCAAGTGTTGTGGTGGCCCAGCCTACCTTGGGGCTGAGTGCCATAAAGTGGGTGGAATTCCCTGCCCAGGACTCCAACCCTGATAGCAGATCCGAGGGCAAAGCCCGAGTCTAGGGCTAACACCCACTGTGTGTCACTCCGCAGTGACACTGTGTGTCACTCCTCCCTCCCGTCCAGAAGCTTCGCTGTTCCTTTCTCCCCATTGGCTCAAACCCCTCATGTTTAATAATGTAGCCTATTTTTTATGTATGAAGCACTGGAAGGTTCTGTTCGGTTTGGTTCTCTACTGGTTGGTTTGTATCTGTTCCTCCCCTGATATGTTATGATTTGTTCCCTGTTACCTCATGACCTTCCCTTACTGGCTTGCTCCCTTGCTCCCCTCTCTCTCTAGCCCCCTTTAAAAAGTGTTGTTACCACCCTCACGGGGCCTTTGACTGACTGTCTCCCTTCCGAGCACACCCCCTGCCCCTTCGGGGTGGAAATAAAATCAGAATTAAAGACGCAGCTTTGGCTGTCTCTCTATCTTTTGCCCTCGCCGAGTTGCTAGGCAACAGCCGTGCTGCAGCCTGCCTTTCCTGCTTTCTCAGGCAGCCCGACGGGTCTGTGGTAGCCACGCCTCGTGGACACCTGACCTCGTTGCTGGCCGAGACTACCGGGCGGTTAGCAGCCAGAGCAACAGTCAAGCACAACAGTGGTAGGAGTATGGAACTGTTGCAATGCCTCTGGGCACCCTGGCCTGCATGCCAGGGGCAGTCCGCATGCCGGGGGGGACCTGCGTGAGCTTGGGGGCCGGCACGGCACAGGGGCTGGTCCCAGAGCTGGCGGACCAGCGGGGGAGGCCCCTGCTCCCCTCCGCCGAGGCAGCTGCTGACACCACGCCCCAGTAGGCAGCCTGAAGCCGTGCGGCTGCTCCCTGCTCGGTGTGGAGGCGGTCCCTGCCCGAGAAGGCAGTCTCCCATTCGTCATTCCGCTGTGTGCAAACAGCCGCGTGACTGGCCAATACCCTGTCAGTCATTCCAATCCTCTGCAGCCATCAGCTCTCTCCCCACTTACTTCCCCTCCCTTTCCTGATATAACAGCCTACAGCAGCTGGCTGTCCCTTGTCGTTGTCTGCTCCTGCCTGCAACTCCAGTATTAAAATCAGCTGGACTTAAGCAGCAAAGAACCCTTCCTCATCTCTTCACTTCTACGGCTGTAATTAGCCCACCTGCGTGGCCTTGCTAACACCAGCACGGAAGAAGAAGGCAGCCGCGACTCTGATGGAGACTGGCAGAGGCTGGGATAGCTTCTCTGAGGTCACGTGACTACTGCCGAAGACTTCTAGTTACTCACACTTTCTATCCGCGTCATGGAACAAAGGCAGCAAATTCTTTTTCTGGAGTTCTTCAAAATATTTTCAAGTAAAGAACATGTAACATCAAATTAACCCATTTTGGGGGTGCTCACCAGACCACGACCTATTTTCTTTAATCTGTGTTTGTATCGGCAGATATGTAGCACAAGGCAGAGCTACAAAGGTATACTAAAACTAAGCAAGGATGTACTAAAACTATACTAAAACTCTGCTACATGGAAATTCTTTTATTTATCCAAAACTCTTATCAATCACATTGATTCTAGGTTGACTTGGTTCAGTAAAAAAGGCTGCAACCCCTTCTTCTGGGATTTCTTGCTAAAAGGTCTGTTCTTGTTGCCTCAGTGACTGGTTGCAATCACCCACACAAGCATCATATTGCCACATATCTAGTCTGTACACATGCTACGCACCCTCATCTTTAATGTTTTTTAAGGAGGAAACTACATAAATATGTTCTATTCCCCCACTCAAGATCACTTCTGTTTCTGTGGCTTGTAAAACACAGCAGCCAGCAACAGCTTCCATCCCCTTAGTGCAAACAGATTTAACATTGCATGTTCCTCCTGTATTAGTTTTTTCTTCTCTTGGTGGGCAGTTGGTACTGAAGGACATTTCTTTATGCAGCTTTTGTTTTTGAAAGACAGCTGACTTGTTCCTCTGCTTCAGGAAGATCCCATTTTGTGGTGCATGGTTCTTCTGAACAATGGTTTTGTTATTCATCAAAACAGCTGACTGGTCTCCTACTAAAGCCCAAGCAACTAAATTCTTCCTTTTTTGACTGTCAGGTTGAAGATTGTTTTTTTCCTTATTCACGTTATAAATATTATACTTTTACCCACACTGAAAGAAGGTTATTGCAAGGCTGCCATTTCTTACCCTGGTGGTCAGAGTTGGACCCAATGGATTGTTTATAAGTCAATCCTCCTACTTTCTAAATAAGTGCTTCAGTCACTGTGCTCTGAACACATGCATCCAGGGGAATTTTTTATACTTTTTATTATCTAGATCTAGGACAGTGTTTTTTAAAATTTGATTTGTGGAATTCCATGCCTGAGAGCCTTATAACCTGCAAGTGGTTGCAGAGAAAAGTGACCTGGCAGATTTGTGTTCTCCTTACAGGCACTGAATTTTTGCTTATAAACGACATAACATGCTACACATTAGAAACAATTAGAATGAACCACTTTTAACAGCTCTTTCATCAGCATGTAAAAACAATGAGTTTACCTCTGACAAAAAGCATTTTTCTGGGACACATACCCACTGTCTAGACATTGTGATGCTCTTTAACTTGAGACCTGAAAATGACATTTTGAATAAGAGAGAAGAAATTGTAGTTCTGAAAAACTATGCAATAGTTTGACGCCAATAGTTTGCACTTTGATGCCTCACAGAGTGAGCTGCAGCTTTTAAAAGCTTCAGCTGAGGTTCTACACCAACCTTTGTGAGTCTGATTTCCCCTGCTTCCCAAGATGGACTCAGAACTGAACTGGGATGGTTGCCTTCATTGCTCACATTGCAGGGAGAGCTTGTAAGACGAAAGTTATTTCACAAGATAAAAACTTCTCCTGTGCTTTCAAAATGCATGAATGGTCTGAATTTTGCCAACTTTATAAGGAAATACTTTCATTTTTAAGGAGGAAAAAAAAGCTTATAATATAACTAAATCACAGTCCAAGAGAAAGGATGACTTTGCTTCACATAGAAAAATATTCTTTGTACCTGAGCCCACTTCTTTTGAAATACAACAGAGAGGGAAAGGAGGATTCACTTTTATGTGATGTCATGTTGGCTGTGTTTTTCATTGGAGCATCTTCAGGGACAGCTTCACATATTGATGAGTATTAAGTAGCATAAGGGATGCCTGTGCAAAGCATTTGTTTCACTCTACTCATGTATAGGCATGAAAATGCATTCTCATCCTCTTCTATTATTATTTCACCTGCTAGTCTTGCACAGTTCCAGAATGGAATTGTTTATTGGTCCTTGTTAGCACAACATTTGAGCACCTAAGAGAGTTAATGTGTTTGTCTCCAAAACAGAAATGAAACGGATCAGAGGCATTAACTGGAAGTGGGGAACAGAGCACAGCAGTTTGCCCCAGCATTGTATTGAAAGTCTGCACAAGAGCAGAGCCTGGAGTCAGACTCTCAGACAGCTCTTTGGCAGATACCTGGAAAGAAATTGGGCAGAAAAAAAAAGGTCATCTGTTGAAATAAGGCATCTTAATGAATGACAATATAAGGTATTAATTTGTGTGGTCTATGTATCAGTTGCACTTGGACTGTGTCTCAGGTACTCAAAGGGCTAAAAAAGATATGTTCTGGTTTTAAATTACCATTATTCAAGTCACCAAGTGTACAGTGAGTGTTTTATGTAGGATTTTTGAAGTGACTGTAATCACTGCATGCATTAGGATATAATGGAATTACAATTTGTTAAACAAGGTGAGGGGAGAGGGCATTCTTCCTTAAAAGCTTGAGAATGAAATTGAAGGTTGCTTACTCAAGAATAACAGCAGCTAGAGAGATAATCATGAGAACTAGATCAATTGTAATAAAGTATCCCTGAAATGTTCATTAAGCCAACTACAGTTTCATTCTTTTGTTTATTTGCTTCCATTTCTAAATTGACCTATTTTCCATGGGCAGGCAGAAGCCTTTTAAAGAATCTATTAACAAAATAAATTATAGCATTTTAGCAACTTTTTTATTCCAGCTGCCCAAATCAGTTTAAATTCAACAGCATTCCTCAGAATGCCTAAGTGTAGATAGAAGTGTTTTATATGCCATTATAGGGTACAGTGTATATATAAAAAAAAAGACCTTAGCTGGACTGAATCATGACTGTTCTTTTGTTTCTGAGGTGTTTCTTACAGCCAAGCAAGGCAGCTGGAGTTTGTTGTTGTTGTCTTTTCCTCATTTTGTTTATCAGGAACTGGCCATTTCCAATTTCATCTTTATTTTTCAGCACGCATGAGGTGTCACTCTTGCCATGGTGCCCCAGTGTTCCACCATCTTTGACACACTGTTCCTCACAGCCAGGGAGTCCAAGAGAGTTCAGATCAATACATCAAACTTTTTTTTCTATGGGAAAGAAACATGAACTACTATTGTTTAGTTTAGTTGGACTCAAATGGGAATGGAATTTTGATTATTCTAATCTCAGTTGAATTAGAAGCAGAATTTCTACTGGATTGGAAATCTTACTAGTTCAGCTACTTGCCCCAGTAGCTTCAGAACTGGAAAACGCTGAAATTGCTGTTTTAATCAGAAATGACAACAATATTAATGAGCCTACTCAACGCAATACAAAAAAATCTGCAAAGCCAATGTTTTGTTTTGTTTTCATGCACTGTAGATGCATCTAAAACTACCATTTTTTTGTCTCTCAAACAGATCTGAAACTGGTTGTTGTGACTACAGAATTTGGCCCAGCATTTGTAATCTCAATTAGATGCCTGACATTTTATATCCATTTACTTCAAAATAATGATACACAGATAGACATTTAAATAAATGGCACTACAGGTGATAAAATAACATGGCTTGTCTTTCCACTGGAAATTGTAGCTATTTTGTGGCTTTGTTTTCGCTAATTATTTTGGCTTAGGGTTTGGGAGGAAAATTTAAAATACAACCCAGAAATACTTTTTCTTGTCACTCTTCTTTCTTTGAAAGACTGTTACGTGAGATGAAGACTTTGCCTCAGTTTTGTTGCTAGAAAAACAAGTTCTCAATGGCAAGTGGCCTGTGAAGGTAATTTTTACTGTAATTGAAGATGATTGCTTGATTTCGGGGAGCAGTGCATATGACTTTGTATTTTTCAAACATTATGTTTCAACATTGAACATTGTGGGGATGTGATCACAGTAAAGATAAAGGAGTTTAAGTGGTGAAAAGTTTTTTTTTTCCGAACACAATGAATTTTCTTTCTTTCATCAATTAGTACATTATCTATCTATCTATCTGGGTGGTACAAACGTATGAACACAGGTAAATTATGGAAATTTGTCCTAGTAAAATGTGTTATTTGCAAAAATGAGATAGGAAGTGTTATTCTTGTCAATTAAGGTTAGCTAATTATCTTTGCCATAATGTTACTGCAAAATAGTTTCACCCAGATATCACTTCTATTCAAAGTCCATTCCATTTTCATTGTGGGTTTGCAATTGTTTTATCATTAAAAAAAAACACACCCCAAACAAACAAAAACAATTATGCTGCTCAGGGAATAGTTTCTGTTGAACTGAGACTCTCTATTTTTCCTCCTATAATTGTTTGTCTCTGTGTTACTTCTGTGTTGTTGTTGTAATTTACTTTAGCTTTTCCCTCCCAACTAAATTCCCCAGGCATCTCACTTTTCAGATAAGGTACAAATTATTACAATTAAGTGCTATTAAAATCAAAAGAATGCAAGATATTAAGCAGCAGACAAGTAACCCATAGTGTGTGCTCCATAAACATACATCAAACAGATGGCCTCTGCTCCTATATATTTAACATATTTATAAATATATTTTCTTAAATTTTGACAGTGTTGCTTCAAAGGATGCCATGGTCTCTCTTTTTTTCCAGATCTAGATAGGAATAAAACTTTCATTTAGTACTAATACATCCAGACCTCCCAGATTTTTTCTCTTTGATTGGATAAGATACCATTCACCAAGTGATGGGAGTATGAAGGGCTTTGGAAAGACACCTTTCCAGGAGGGATCTGGAGAGTGTACTGACTCATTGAAGAAGGGCCTTGCAAGTATCTGATAATTCATCTGGGACATAAAACCCCTGTCATTCTGTGTGTTTACATCTCTCGAAACCAGGGGAGCCTAAGCTGACATAAACAAGACCAACCCACCTTGCTTTGCACTGCTCAGAGGAGCCCCAAAGCTGGAGGACATTCCCAGGACAACGCTGCAAGTAAATTTGACCCAGGAAGATGTCTGGAGAATAATGAGCCAATGTGTGAGCAAGAGGTGAGTGAGAAAGGGAAGATTTTTTTATTAAAACTTACTTTGTGAGGAAAATATTTCATTATCTGTCACTCTCTCCTTCTCATCTCAGGATTATTTTTTCTTTCCCCAAGAATTCTTTCAGGTTAGATGATCTGGGTGTATTTTGATGGAAAGTTGGAATTTTTGATGGGTAGTCACACTTCCAACCAACAAAAACACTATTCTTGAAAAAACCCAAGGTTTTCTTGAAAGAAAAAAGCCCAACCTGGTCTCTACTGAAAAACTGAAAATAGAACTAATAGGTCTGGGAAATGTGATCATCTCTCTGTCTCTTGGATGTCCAAAGCAATTGATACAGTCATTTACAAGTTCTCAGAGGCCACATAACTTTTTTCCTGAAATTCATGAGACTTGGTTCAGCCCTCTCTGATACCTATATTTTCTATATTTATAACCTTGAATACACTATTTACCCCTAAGGATGTGAAAGGGTCCTTTTTCCAATCTACTATAGCAATTCTCCCACCATTTGTAGCCTAAATAAAATGTCAGACAGAAAGCAAATCTGGGGAAGCAGAGAATGCACAAATGATAAAAGAACAGAAAAGCTTTGTGTAGATGCTGTAAAGACTAAGTTTTGCACAGCTCTTATCTTTTTTTCTAACACACTAGGAAGTAGATCTAAATAACATCCAACCTGGTTGAATGGAAGGTGTCCCTGTCTATGGCAGGGGGCTGGAACTGGGGCATCTTTAAGGTTCCTTCCACCCCAAACCATTCTATGATTCTCTGAAAAACTAAGCACCAGTTCAGGCTGAATAAAGCAATGAAAACCTGATTTAAGACTTTCATAACACCATCAGCTCAACCCTGTTACCCAGAGCAATTCTGAAGGCACATTGCTAAATGTTTAGGTGAAATATCTGATAACCTTCTCAAAATGAAAATACTTTAAATTAGGAACACTTTTTTTTTTTGTTTGTTTTCTGGTTAGGTTTTGTTTGTTTGTTTTAATTGTATGTGTTCCTCTTCCCAGCAGGCCTTTTTTAAACTTCTCAAAACCAGCTTTTTTTTGTAAGCAACACAACAAAGGGAAGACCTGAGCCGGTTCCAAGAGAATCAGTGTTAACCTGTTCAAAGAAACTAAGAGAAAATCACTCAGAAAAAGAAAATATAACTTGTGGTTTTGTTTTTTGTTGTTTTTTTTTTTTATATTTTTCACTCCAGAGTTACCAGATTTTGTGGCTCAGACTAATAGCTTGTCTCACTCAAACACACATACCCTCTTGCGTGGGGTAAAGGCAAGGGATGATATTTGAAAGACAGCAGGGGAAAAAATGAGCATGTAAGAGGTAAATATAAATCTGACTTAGAGGTAAAGATCAGACTGCATTTGCCTTCAAAGTCCAAGACAAAAATCTAATATGAGGGCTTTTCTAACGCTATCTTATCATATACACGAGTTTCTGCTTTCACCTTTCAAAAACATTTATAGTGTAGCTGTGCATCTTCCCATAAAGTTCATGAGTGCCATGCATTTCAAACCCACAAGTTGGCTGCTTTGAGAATTTTAGCTTGTATGTCTCCTTTTGATCAGAGCAGGTGTCTGTAAAAACAACCCCCAGCCTTGCAGCTCAATTGCCTTAAATAAAGCTGATAAATCCATAACGAGGGCAGACTGTTAAGTACTTATTTACCAATCTCTGTGCTGACTGAATTAACAGCAAGCTCAATATGGCATAAACAACAGCAATTTAGTCTACATAGTGTTAGTTTTGTAATATGCAGAGCAGTGACAATAAAATAACAAAATAACATTTTATTTGCTTGGAATGCAGGGCAGTGACTTCTATATTTCTCTTTTTATAAAATAAAGTTTAGGGGAAAAAATAAACAGATTTAAAAATGCTTCAGGAATGTTCAAAGAGATCAGAAAGTAAATAAATTCTCCTGATAATTTGGTTTTATAGAGCTCAATTGTCTACAAGTACAGCATATGTAAGATGTAAAGCAATAATTAAGCTTTCTGATGTAGCCTCCCATTTCCCAAATGTTCCTTAAATCTAACCATTAAAAACATTCCTCAGACATAACTACTAAAATCCCAGTAATCTCATGGTTAGTATTTTACATGTTCCATGAAGCTGCTTTCATTAGTGCTGGTCTTTCAGGAAGAACTATTTCTTTCAACCCTCACTGCTGCCTGTTGGACAACACTTCCTTGGGAAAGGATTCTTGTCCTTGAAAAACATAGCCATTTATTTTTACTTCATAGGTGGAAGCAGCAGTCATATTGAGCTTTGCTTAAAATCAAGTGATTATTTGATTTCTTAATCACTTCCCCTTTGACTTCTCTGAAATGTGTAGAATATTCAAATTCCTGCTTTCCCCTATCCTCTTCCTATTTTCTGTCCTTATAATTATGAGCAGTGTTTAACCTGTACAGTGGAACAAAATTTAGGAATGTACATTCTCCAGTCTTTGCAATAAGTATGTGTTCTTATGTACAAGCAGCAAGACCTGTGCCCATGCATTTGCTGATGTATGGGAGGTAACTGTCCCAATGTTTGACTGAATAGCACTGTGGCAATTTTGAGTACTCCTCAGAAATAAACTGCAAACATTTAACTGAAACAAAATCACCTGGTAAACTGAGAGAAATGTACTTTACAGATCCCTCCAAAACGTTTTTTCTACATCAGATTGTTGTCATGTACATATTTTCTGACCACAGAGGGCAAACATCAGCCACTACAAAATACATAGTTTTTTTTTTTTTTGTTTCTGCATTTAGCTTTCCCCAAGACTTTTTCATTCAGTTTCATGTCTGACATGTTACAGCTCCTGACAGAGACAGTAGTTATTTCTGGAGTCAGATGATTATTTTCTAGTTCTATGTCTTTATATTAAGCTGATGACCAAGAATATCTTGAAATTGTGTTAATCTTTGTGCTAATGATATAATTTCATTACTAACTTTTCTACATAGGAGACAGCTATTCCTTAAAGACAGATTCAGTTTCCTGAATTAGAAAGACCTGAATTGCTCTTTGGTTATTTAATGTAGCCATCCCTAAAGTTTGTAATTATTTGGCAAATGGAATTTTGTTTCTGGAGCTGTTAGCTGTTCTGGGTAAGGCATCTAGTGGGGATGCAGCAATAATTTCCCCCTTAAATATTTTCCTCCACATAAGTAGAACCAGGTCATATAATCACTTTTAAATTAAATACAGCATCATTTATTTGTTCTGGCTCCTCTCAGCAATGAAGTGGCTATTTTTGTCCTAAGTTGCTTTACCAGTAGTTTATGATACACAATGAAGATTATTTTTTTTCCCCTAAAGAGGTACAAAAGAAATTTAATAAAACAAAACAAACCAAAAAATTCCTAAGGACTTTGTTCTGTTCATTTCTATTGTGAAGTAGTTTTATTGCAGCTGCTGGTTCTGAAACTCACTTCATACTTTGGGGCAGTAAAATCAAACTGATTGACAACAGTATGATGATGCTATATATAACTGGAATTAATTTTCCATCACAAAGCCAAAAATAGTGCAAACACCAAGATACTTGGCAGTGACCATATAAAGCCATTTTTTTTTAATGGGTTTATCTGTTTTATTCTCACATGATGCCCCATGTAAAAATTCTGACTATTAAACCCCCTCCCAAAACCAAGCTGTTGCTATTTCTTAAAACCTTTTTGGAAATTCTTGATTTTACAAATGTTTTTCACAACTCTTCTGATTTATTCTGAAAGCCTTCTTAACTACTGTGGTATTTCAGCTATTGCTTTTTGCATCAAAGTGGGTAGAGTGGCTGAACCTTAGGGCTATCCTCACATCTAAAGAATCTCATCTGTTTATGGACATGTTTTATTCTGTGCTTCATCATGTCTTCCTGGCAAGCATGGAAGGCAGCTGTTCTCTGCAAGCTTGAACAGGGAGTTCTGAGGTTTAGGTATTTTATATAGATCTGTCAATGAGCAAAGTCTACGTTGGCTTCTTTTTCATTCCCAGATTCGTTTGTTTGTTTGTTTGTTTGTTTCCCCATCATAAATGGAAATTCCCCAACATCCTTTGCAGAAAAGTGTGAGTGTGAAGTAAATTTCTTTATATGACAGTACAGTGCTTTAGAGAACAGGTGAGAGGCACAGGTGCTGCACAGTTAGTGCAGTTCATTCCCAAAAACCTGCCTGCAGAGATGCCAGGCAACAAACTGAGGAAAAAGAAAGTAATCTGTAACAAGTGATTCATTATTTCCTTTTAAGTTATCACTAAGTAGATTGGGGCACTGAAAACTGCAACATGTAGGAGGCAAGCTGGAGCAGGAGCTATTGTCCACAGCAAAGTACACATAGAGGAGACTAGTTCTGCACAACATCCAGGAACTTACAAAGAGAGGGGAAGGTCTGATTCTAAAATGTCAAGGAATAGCACAACACTGGGGTCTGTACCCACTTACCCAGTAAACAGCACCAGCACCAAGACTCCTTGACTGTGACGTGCAAGAACTGCTCTGAAGCTTTGCTTTTTTGTTGTAGGTGGTGAGTAAAGTTAATATCCTGAAGTGGCTGCTAGTTAATTGAGGTTCTGTGTGGGAGTCACCGAGAGTAACCACATTCCCACACCGTGGAGATCTCCTTTCCCTTTGGAACTGAACTGAGTGCGTTGGGTACACTCCCTCTGCTAACAGGCATGACAGGCACGTTTCCACTGGGGAAGTGTCCGCATTTAGACTGTTCTGGCACCAGCAGCGCCTGCAGATAATTAAATTCTCTGCTGGGAGAGAAAGAGAAAGAGAGAGAGCAAGAGGAAGATCAAGAGCAAGGGGAAGGGAAGGGAAGGGAAGGGAAGGGAAGGGNAAAAGAAAAGAAAAGAAAAGAAAAGAAAAGAAAAGAAAAGAAAAGAAAAGAAAAGAAAAGAAAAGAAAAGAAAAGAAAAGAAAAGAAAAGAAAAGAAAAGAAAAGAAAAGAAAAGAAAAGAAAAGAAAAGAAAAGAAAAGAAAAGAAAAGAAAAGAAAAGAAAAGAAAAGAAAAGAAAAGAAAAGAAAAGAAAAGAAAAGAAAAGAAAAGAAAAGAAAAGAAAAGAAAAGAAAAGAAAAGAAAAGAAAAGAAAAGAAAAGAAAAGAAAAGAAAAGAAAAGAAAAGAAAAGAAAAGAAAAGAAAAGAAAAGAAAAGAAAAGAAAAGAAAAGAAAAGAAAAGAAAAGAAAAGAAAAGAAAAGAAAAGAAAAGAAAAGAAAAGAAAAGAAAAGAAAAGAAAAGAAAAGAAAAGAAAAGAAAAGAAAAGAAAAGAAAAGAAAAGAAAAGAAAAGAAAAGAAAAGAAAAGAAAAGAAAAGAAAAGAAAAGAAAAGAAAAGAAAAGAAAAGAGATAAAAGTTTTGCATTGGAAATTATAAAAATGACTTTACAAGAGCATGGTGACTCTTCAAACGTGTATACACAACCCTTGCAACCTCACATTCAACTAAAACAAATCAGTGCTGTCAGCCTCCCATGTAAAAAAATAATTAGAAGTCTAAGTTAGTACAATCACGATCAGTGTACTTCTTGCTCAGTAACACTGGGGTTTTTTTCCTTGTTTGAAGAATAGAGAATATGAATAATTTTGTCCATTCAGATTTGTGTTTGATGATCAAATATTCCATGCATACCTCCTCAGCTGGCAGGAACTTTAAGAAATGTACAAGACACTCATCCAAGTTAGGTGCCCTTCTGTCTTTTTCAAAGAATCTTAAAGAGAACAAAACATTACTGCAGGTTATCATGGGAAATTTGAACCTATCAAGTGCAAGTTAATACTGGTGCTAATGCAAACTACTTGTTCCACCACCATTGGCTGATACATTGTACAGCTCTGCAATATGACCTTGTGAAAATAAGAACCTGTTAGACATAGGTTTTGAGCTGCTGGCACAATAGAGAGATGGATTCTCCTGTTCCTGATTAACAGACAATGATGTTTATGTATGCTTGTACAAAGCTAAAGACATATGTAAAGAACATAATGATACATGTAGAAGAATTATTCGTCACCTTTGATTTAGTTTTAACATTTCACAGTGAACCTGCACAGTAGAGAAGACATCACTGTGTCTTGCACTTGGTTGATAGCTCCTGCCTTTTGTTAATTGTCTCATACCAAATTGTCATCTACTCCTTCAGCATTATTGAATAAAGCTATTCATGTAATGCTAATAAAAATGTATTTACAGACCCTGGGATTGGTCTGAAAACAGTACGTGAACAACAAAATAAATGAACAAAAGCCCACATATTCAGAAAATTAACCACAAAGAATAATTGAGTCAGTTGCCGTCAGCAGTTTGTAGCCACCAGTGCACAGCACTGTGAGGGCTGCCATTGGGAAAGTTAATTCTGTCTCTGCCAGACCCAAGATATTTAGTTATAGTTATCCTCAACCAGAGAGTAAAGAGGGGTATGAGGAGGATCACATATTCTGTTTAAAAACACTGCACTACAAGATGTTAAATAAACAAGTTTGTTTTCCTGCCAGGGTAATCTAACATACAGCTTTAATGAAAATGCAATTCTGAGTAATTTTTAGACTGATTTCCTAAGAAAACCAGACCCATGTTCTTTTCCCATCAGTTTTTAACAACTTCTGATCCCCTTCTCCAATTTCTGCAAAATGCAACCAGAGAAAAAGTCATCTACCATGCTGTATTCCTACATATCTTGTGAAAATAAACTGCTGTGGAGAAGAGACTCAAATTCACACTTTCCCTGAAGAAAGTCTTAGCTGTACCTCAGCTTTGTTCCACTCTGACAGAACCCATCTGAAAGGAAGAAAATAAGAATTCCCATTTTCAGAAAAAGCTTATCAGACACACAGTAAACCCTATGGAAATTAAACCAGCTCTTGCAAACTTGTGCTGCCCACAGAGCCAACAGTTAAAACAATGTATGTCTTTCAAAATCAACCTTGCTGAAAAAACCAGGGTGAAGTATTTTATCCAGTGAATGCATCCAGAAGATTCAGCATTCATTAGGAAGTAACACAAACCATTAGTGGAACTAACTGAATAGTATTTCCAGAGGACATAAGCTAATGCATATTGCACTATTTCCTTATACATTATCCTTGCAAATAGCAAAGCTAGAAAATACTGCAGTAAACCAATCTGCTGTTGTGGTGCCAAAAGCCTTTCTCACTCAGCAAGAGGCAGCTTAAGCCATAAATATTGTTTTATGAGTCACCTAGAAACTGTGGAGGACAGTGGAAATCACAGGTGCTGATGAACAAATCTAATTCATTAGTAGACTATTAATCATGTCTTCAAAACAAAAGGAAAATTTTGTCTGATTCCATCTTCTAATTTCAGTTCATCTTTGAATTTGAAACCTGAGGGAGAAATAGTCACAAGAGGAATTTGTGGTAAACCTCATGCATGACTGCTCTGATCAAGTAGGTTTCACTGGGCAGCCTGAGGAAATAAAGACAGAATAATTTTCAAAAACATTGGAGACATTTAGAGACATTCTTTCACCTCTGCACTCACTGGTCATGGGGAAGATCCCATTGTTCCACAGGGATGCACCAAAGCCCCTCAAGACACTGAGCTCCAAAATTCTGGTATTGAACACTGCTTTTATGTGCACCCATATGGATGGCCAAGTGCAATCAGCTGTCTGTCCTGTTTTGGGATTAATTTTTATCCCCTCTTACTTTCCATGGTCACCTCTCCCCACATTTTTACACGGACTTGCTTGGAACTGCAGTGTGGTCCTTCCCATTCTGTCAAGGGAACAGAAAGTTTGCCTCAGCCTACTCTTTAGCATGGTAAAGAGGATTAAAGCTGGAACACAGCAATGTCAAATTCATTAGAACATAAGTCCATCATTACTGTGATGTGGACAACATTTTAAGGACAGGCAGGAGCACCTCAAAAAATTCAAAGGACTGATCAAATCACATTGATTTAATCCCTTTTGGAACTGCAACTCTAGCATATCATTGTGTCTTTCTGATGCAGTACAGCTCACAAGGAAAAGTGCACTCCAGCTATCTCACACCTTGGCTTTGAATTTTCTTGCTGTAAGGACTGAAAGAGCACAACTAACCATTTCAAAACACTGTCAAAGAAGGAAGTTCCCGTAAGATAAGCCATCACCACAGGAACTTCTGATAAGCAGAGATTGTAACAACAGTGCTAATTACAGGCCTGGTGAGGCAGATCTGGGTAACCTATCTGGTAAAAATTCACAACGTGGCAAACTGTGAGAAAGGAAGAAACTACTTACACACACACCATCCCAGGTGAGAACAGCATCTGTACCCTATGGATATCCAGGACCTGGGCTGGATAAATGTGGTATCTGCAGAAGAATTACTCAGGGACCCCCATTACCAAGAAGACCAGGGTGAAGAAGGACCAGCGGGACACCGCAGGGATAAATGCGGTGGTGATACCTTTCTACTTAATCTCACTCTCACTTTCTCTTTCCCATTCTTCCTCTCACTTCTCTCTATCTCTCTACCTCACATTTACTGTTAAATAAAATCCGTAGTATTGACTTCAGCATAGACTTTTTTGCACCTTAATTCGGGCAGAGACATCTCTTACAATCAGATCATAACACTTGCTTTTTGTCTATTGATCCATTTCTCTGAACGCAAAGTTGTTTCATGGGATAACTTTTAATGGGACTTGACACTTCTAGATTATTTTCACATGCTTAAAAGCCACAATTTTCATTTCCTACTATATGGCATTTGATTAATTTCATACTCCTTCTAACAAAATTCTTTACTTCCTTCTCTATTTAAAACCCAAAACAAAGTATACCCTACTCTTATACCCATTTAATTTGTTTTTTGCTTATGCTCCCCATATAATTTTAGGAGGAAATCATGTGACAGACTTAAAACATTGGTAGGTAAGGGAAGAACAACTGTCATCATCTGCCTGGATTTGTTCAAAGCATTTGACACTGTCCCACAGGGCATTCTTTTCTTTAAACTGGAGAGACAGATGGACTACTCAGTGGATAAGGAATTGGCTGGATGGTGAAAGAGTTGCTGTTAATGTCTTGATGTCCAAGTGGAGACCAGTGACAAGTGGAGCTCCCTAGGGATGTTGGGGTTGGTGCTGTTTGACATCTTTGTTGGTGACATGGACAGTGGGATTGAGTGCACCCTCCACAAGTTTGCAAGTAACACCAAATTGTGTGATACAGCCAACACTCTAGAGGGAAGGGATGTCCTCCAGAGGGACCTGGACAGGCCTGAGAGGCGGGGTTGTGTGAACCTCATGGAGAATTCAATGAAGCCAAGAACTGTGTCCAGGTTTGGGGCCCCCAACATAAGAAGGACATGGAACTGGAACAAGTTCAGAGGAGGGTCATGAAAATGATCAGAGGACTGGAGCACTTCCCCTGTGGTACCAGACTGAAAGAGTTGTGTTGTTCAGCCTGGAAAAGAGAAGGCTCTGGAGAGACTTTATCGCACATTCTAGTACGTGAAGGGGCTACACAAGAGATGGAGAAGGACATTTAAGACAGATATGTAGTGTTGGGACTAGGGGAAATGGCCTTAAGTGGGACAGGTTTAGATTGGACATTACGAAAAAATTCCTTACTTTGAGGGTTGCAAGACACTGGAAAAGGTTGTTGTGGCTGCCTCATCCTTGGAAGTGTTCAAGGCTGGGCTGGATGGGGCTTTGAGCAACCTGGTCTAGTGGAAGGTGTCCCTGCCTATGGCAGGAGGTTGGAACTAGATGATATTTAAGGTCTTTTCCAACCTAAACCATTCTATGGTTCTATGATATTGATGATCAGGGTAGAGGACTTGAGCTCATCCTACAGGGTTCTGGACTGAAATAAGCCATCTATTTGCCTGACAGTAAGTGTCCAGTTTCTTTTTCCATTAGTCTCTTGGCCTAAGTCCAATCACAAATACTGTCTCTTGCTCCTGAAATGCAGACATATCTATGATCTACCTATTCAGAAATCTTCTGTCTCTGTGTTCTTGTCACCTGTGTATCAGGTGTGATATACTGCTTTCTTGCTTTATGAAACCTTTGTTTCCTGCTGTGTCACTCAAAACAATCCTCAGTCTTGGCAAGATTCCCTGTTTTTTTCAACTCTCTCTTATTTCCTTTTCCTGTTTCTTAGGACTTTTTTGTGACAGTAGATTTTTTCCTTAGAAATTACTGACAAGTTTTTTATACCCTTAGTGTGCTTTGTTTTTTGACACTTGCATTTTACAAAAATATAATTAAGTAGTCATGACACAGAAAGTAGAATATGAATTATGCTGATGTATCATATTACTGTGTAAATAGAGCCATGTGGTTGTTAAAGTTATTGTACTCCAAGCGAGATATCAAGAGGGAACCATATAAAAAGAGACATATATTCCTCTTCTTTCCGCTGTTGTGCAGAAAAAAAAAGTTGTCAGAACTGGATTGGTGAAAGAACCTTCCCATAAATATCTTCTGAGTAGAGAGACCAAAAGAACTCTCCTAATAGAAAAGAAAAAAAACCACAACAGACAACCAAAACAACACACACAAAAACCCCCAACAACAAATGAAAAACCTGATGTGTTGAACAAGTAAGATGAAAATGAACTCAAAATGTAGAGCCAGTTAATCCCAGAGAACATTAGCCATGATGAAGTGGATTGCTATTATAATCAAAAGTGTAAAGAACAGCACTCAAATCAAGCAACAGTAAAACACTCCAATATCCAGAGTCAAAGTGCATTAATAAACCATTATAAAAAATGTAGGTGAGAACATTTTCTGTGCTGAGTCTGAGCAAGGAGCGGAAGTGGAATTTATCAGAAATGCCCTTTTCCAGTAAGCAGTGGATGACTTCACCAGGCAGATGTCTTCTACCTTCAAGACTTAAGGTTACAGCCAATTCTCCCAAAATCACTGAATTCTACCAGAGGATGTTCAAATCAAAATTTTCCACCACCCTTGTTTGTAAGATGAAGACAAGCTGGGATATTCAGATTCATTGCTAAATTAATCCAAACTCCAGATGTGCTGTAGTCCTGAAAAACTGCCATTAATATATTTTTCAATGAAAAATATCAGTATGAGCTAGGTTTAAATCACTGAATGCTTCCCTTTAGCTTATTTCTGTTCATTACAGAAAGCTGGAGTTTTTTAGCGTATTAGATGGCAGCAGATGCTGCAGAAACACATGCAGACATATACAAACACATATATACACAGATTTTAAGAGAGAGACAAAGGACTTCCAATCCTTTATCAGTTCTGAATTGTATTTGAAGGTAATTATATGCCATATGAATACAGTTAACATTTAGCAGTAACAAAATGAGAAATAATATTGTATTAATCCATTTACTGGTAACAGCACTGAACTTGGAGAAAATGTTTAGAACATCCAAGTGAGATAAGGTCAATAGGCCAAGCCACAAATTACAAATTTCTGACACACCTTCAGCATGTTTTATAAGGTGGCCTTTGTACAGTTTGATAACAAATGTGCTCATTATCAGGAAGAGATAAGCAGCAATTGCCTGGTAAAAGTTGAAATGTTGAGGTTCAGAAGCCTTCTGCTGCAAGCCTTTTTTAATCCTTTGCATTTCTCTGCATAGCTGGAAAGTCTCCTACCAAAGCAGAACATTTTCAAAAGATAAGAACTGTAGCAAAGTCAAGCACTGCTTCACCAATGAGTAAATCACTCTTGAAAATGATGCAGCTGTAGGATACTTTCTCTGGGTGTGAAGAATTAGTCTACACCATTGTCAAAAGATGGGTCTGGCTCACCATTGGAACCAGCCTAGGCCGACAGGATGAAAGTATCTATCATCTGACTGTTGTTGAAGAGCTGACCATTCAAGACAGAGAAATGTTGGGAAAGCTTTATTTGCCTGATCTCTGCAAAAAGAAATTCTATCTGAAGAAAGTGTTTCTTTGTGCCTTTGTTTAAATAATGTCATTGTATGAATATAATCTCAGAATCAATACAAATCCTAAGAGGATTTGTGTGAAATAAATACATATGGGTGAGGAGAGTGAGAAATCATCAACTGTTTTGTTTTCTTGACCTGCAAATCCCTGACTGTTGGCAGTACTTTGAAATCAGAGAGAGGCTGGTCACTTTAAGCCTCTTCTCATCCACCTGAGAGACTCCATTTCTGCCTGAAGAATCCCTGGGGGCAATTCTTCATTTTCTGGGCTACCTCCACATAAGTTACTTCTCCTACCATGGCCAGCCTGCATGGCCTCAACCCACAGAATACATAAGAGCTTAAATCTACTCTGGTACTCATATATTAAATTCTACTCACATTTTAAAGCAAGATTTGACAAGGATTTTTATTTCACCAGTCATGTTAACTTTTAGGCAAAGCTTTTCTCACCGTGCTACAGTCATTAAAGAAACTGTGAGGCATTTGTTTTATGTTATTTTAAAAATGGTAAGACATCTATCTGTAAGTGGTTAGTCTTGATGTGGAAAATCCAGAGTGAAATTCTGTGGCCTTTGATAGTCAGAAGAGCTGATAATTTCCTGCAGTAGGTTTTCCTTTTTTATCTTGCAGCAAGGCCCAGTTCTCAAAGAAATCAAAGACTTGCATCATCAAAATTGCTCAGCACGGTCCTGTTTATTCTCATGTTATCAGGGCTACACCAGCTAAAATGTGAAAAGTCAGACCAGTTTCTTCTGAAGTATGGACAAACATGCTTAAATTTAAGCATGCTGAAGACTATGTTTTAATTTATACTTAAATTTGTCATTATTCTGCAAAAGCTTTAGTTCTACATATTTTTATTATACTGCTATGCTTTTTTTGAATCAGCTCCTAAGGACCAGTTTATGAAAGATGTTAGTGGAACAGTAATTTCTGGTAACTGCTGATAGTAGGATGTCTCCCGTTGATAGTGGGAGATATTGAGTACCTTTCTAGGCCTGGTGTTTTCAACATCTTTAGTAGCATTTTCAGAAATAATAGTACTAGGTAAGGCTATTTTAACCTTACCTCAGCATGTTGACACATGATGTTTAATATTAACCTCAACAAGACTAAAAGGGAAACACTCTTAATTCAGAGAGCTATTTCCAGAAGAAGCATTCCATACCAGAAATGTCAACTTTTACCACATTTATTAAATCCCCTGCTAATTCTGTGAGATTACATAGATTAAACTTTCCTTAACTGGCAGTTACAGAATAGTCTCCAATCTTTTTGCTTAACAGAAGAATTTAAATTCCATTAACAGAAATGGCAGAACTGTAGCTAAAAGAAGGTAGGCTTGTCTGATATTTTGTCTCAAATAGTCAGGGTAATTGATGATGAGAGAGAGAGAGGGAGAGAGGGACAGAGAGAGAACACCCATTATCTCAGTGATTGATATAGGCCTTTTTCTAATTGCATCAGCCCTTTCCAGTGGAGACAGGTCATGGTACTTATAGATCTGCAGCTACCGGTTTAAGACTATTTGACAAATAACCATAATTTAAAATAGAATTATTGAAAAGATAAGATGAATGCTGTACAACTTTTTCTGCACATATAGGACAGAAAAGGAAGAATGGAAACTTTTCCACAGTTGTGAATATGACAGGATTGTCTTTAGAGCTCTGTTTCACCAACATTACAGAGGGGGAGATTTTAGTATTTTATAGTTGAGAGGATTTCCCCAGAATTCTGTGAGGTGAATGCATGTGATCCAACTAATAATAATGTAAAGATTAAATGGATGTAACTCCTTAGCCTTTATTGCAGGTCATTGCAAGGCAAGGCGAGGTTCTTGGAGACATGGGTCCATAGCTAGAGCTTCACAAAGTGAATGCAAAACTACAGCAAGCCAAACCTTTCACCAGTGTCACCATGAGTGATGTGACAAAATGAAAAAAATGTAACTTTTTACAGGGTGGAGAGTGATATAAGAAAGTCTTATGATCTCTTATATTTCAGATCTCTGTATTCAGAAACCAATAAAAAAAGAATCTCTCTAAAATTTGGATACTAAAGTCCTTCACAAAACTCTCTTTGGTTAAAATAAAAACAGTTCTCTTTCCTCATAAGTATTATATAAATAAAAAAAGAAAACATAGTTAAATTATCTTATAAATGGATATATATACATAAACCTAATTCTAACCTATGAACAGTCCATGAAGTGAATACTGGATGACACAAAGGAAAACATGGTCTGCAAGAGTCACATCTCCCACTAATGATGTGTTCTTAGCTCTTAGTGGCAGGATAGTTTCCACACACCCTCCCTCGGCTCCCCCGCGCTGACAAATCTTATCTGCTGATGCGAAGATTAGGGGATCATCGTCCCCTAAAGTTCTTANATATAAATAAAAAAAGAAAACATAGTTAAATTATCTTATAAATGGATATATATACATAAACCTAATTCTAACCTATGAACAGTCCATGAAGTGAATACTGGATGACACAAAGGAAAACATGGTCTGCAAGAGTCACATCTCCCACTAATGATGTGTTCTTAGCTCTTAGTGGCAGGATAGTTTCCACACACCCTCCCTCGGCTCCCCCGCGCTGACAAATCTTATCTGCTGATGCGAAGATTAGGGGATCATCGTCCCCTAAAGTTCTTAGTGCCAGCTATAAGCTCTTTGCTGGGAAGGCAGAATATACAAGATAAGTGACTGACAGACACAAGAATTTTATGATATAAAAGAGCACTGTAAACTCCAAAAATCAGACAGCTGTTGTGGTGGTGCCTTCCCTCAGGGGGGCTCGGACCCCGCCTGTTGCTCAGGCACTGGCTATACAGTGGTTGAGTGACATGGGATCCAAGGATGCTCAGGAAGAGGAGTCGGAGGTCTAAAAACACCCCTTAGCCATCCCCTGGGGTGGAGAGAAGCACA
>VZRZ01001480.1:621949-636369 GCA_013398175.1 Climacteris rufus | reverse complement strand
GGGGAGGGGGGGAAGATTAAAAGTCTGTTCTGTTCATTTGTTTGTTTTCCAAAGAAAATTATGTAAACATCATTATTTAAGTACTTAAAACTTCTCAGGAAGAAAGATCTAAGCAGTATATTAAAAAAAAAATGATGCATCCTTCTAAAATTTAACTCTCACCTTGTACATCTCACCAAATTCAAACGATTACAAACACTGATATAACATGGAGAGAATACACGTTAAAACTAATGAAGCAGAAGTATTTAAATGAACATGCTGTTTCTATTTGCCAAAAATGTTCATACAGTGGCTCTGTGCTTTTGAAATCTGGACTTCCCAATTGGCTCACATAATGCAGCTTCTGAACCATTTCAGTGCTGTCATGACTCAATGATGTCCTAAACATATATCAGTTTCCCAAGCAGGCTCAGGGATGAGCCCCTTCACCCACATGGAAATATGGACTTGAGTGTGAAATTCTAATGCTTGCAAGTATGAGTTATGCTTGTGGCAATTCCTAGCATTTTAGTGCATCATTTTAATCCCTTTAAAAAGCTTTCATATTCTATCTTCCTCTATTAGACATATGCTACACTTCACCCAGTTCCAAAGAGGATTATGAATATATAAATCAATTCAAAGAATGCTATCCCAAACAGAGAGTTCTGAATTTTTTATTCTAACCCTATGCACTTTGTCACACTGGGATTCCCAGACTGCATTTCACTAGGAGGAAGCAATACAATTTCTCCCAGCTGCACTTATTTGCCACTCATTCTTGGAAAAACAACTGACCTTGACCCAAGACTGACCCTGAAAGAGCTCAGGAAAAAGAAACCAGAAAATAAATGTTTGAGTTAAGACAAAGTTAATACTGTCCAACTGACACAATGCATAACTCACAAAATCAAAATTCAAGAATTCAGACCAAGCTTTTGTGTCAGCTGTGACACATCTGACAACTGCATTGAGACATTCAAAGGACCTGAATGAAACCCTTAACCTGATTTATTTTTACCTGTTTCAGTGCTCTTTAGATCAGAATAGACATTTGAAAACAAATGTGCATATTTAGGCAGCATATTTCATTGCAGCAATTCAGAGCAATATTCATAAGGGGAGGTCTTAAGGGTCACAATCTACTTCATTTTTGTCATTGTGTTACTCATGGAGCATTGGCAACAAAGTCAGTGGTCCGTGTACATATGTGAACATATATATACACACAGAAAGAAAAAAAAACCACATCAAGTAGTAGGAGCCCAGGTCCCTTTTTCTTATTTGATGTCTAAAAATGCTTTTAATGAGAATAAACACATTGCAAAAAATGGTCCACAGACTTTTAGTTCTATAACTGATAAGTTTAAAATTAATTTATTTTAGGTACTTAGGTGTAGTTTTGAATTGTGAAGAAAAGGAAAGTAAAAAAGAAGTTTGAGAAATCACAATTGATCCTGGAGTACAAACATAATAAATGGGAAGGAAATTGAACCTAGACTTGGGGATCATGGACTTGGGTTGTCCCAAGAGCTAACAGCTCTCACCATCACTCAGGGGACTGTATCATTCTTTTATGTATCAGAGCTATGATTTTCCTCTGGCCAGTCTACCTAAAGAGAGGGATCAGTACACAAAGCATTATTGTTCCAACATGTTCCTCACCACAGAAAAGCTCCAAAAAACTTGTCTTCATTGCCTATGGACTTGCTTTGCACTGACCAGTAGATTCTCATTGTAGACATTAGTTTTACAAACTATTTCCATTTGGTTCCTTTCAAAATGAAGGGAGTCCTGTTCTTAGTGACTGTGGGGTGAAGTAGAAGTCATATGTCCACATATTCACTCCTAAAATACTTAATATTTAAGGATTTTAATAAATAATAAAGTTTAAGGGCAAAGAACACCTTCTCAAGAGAAGGCTTTAGTATGGATATGAAGCCAAACTTCCAAAAAAGTCTATTTGATTACTTGAATAGAGATTTTGTTGTTAATTTTATCACTCAAAGGCACAAATTTTACTCTCTCTACTTGAAATTGGATACTTCAAAGATTACATAACAGAATAAGGACATTGTTGGCAAAGGCAAAAAGAACAAGAAAACTGGCTATCAAATGAATATGGAATATTGGTCTTTACCTAAAATTTACTATGTTGGGGTCCCTATGCTGTTACTCACCCATAAACATCTATACCTGAGAAGAAATTTAAACATATCAAGATGATTTGAAGCAGGAAGGTTCACCAGTTTGCTTAATTGGCAAACAAAATGTCCACTAAAAATAAATCATTAGACCCATTTTTTACTAAACTGCATTGTTTTCTCATTTGAACTTTTTAAATAAAAGTGAAAACTAGAACCCTACTACACTGCATCATACAATTTACTTTTCAAATTGATAACTTCTGCAGAAATAATTGTCTGATTCTTATGCATCTTGTAAATATCCCAATACTCAAAACTTTGAAAACCTAGAAAAATCACTCGGTAATTTTGCTTCTTTTTCCATCAGAATAAGTATGTTGCTTTTTAAAATGCATTGTATAACCAAAAAAAGGATTAGGAATGCAGCCTGGCAAGATGATAGTTGTCCTCATTCCTTTCTTTTAAATTACTTTTGTGTGAAAGACAGAAATGACAACACAGAATAAAGAACTTCTCTTTTACTTATTGAATAGACACAACAATGTAACTTCAAAAGCATCTTTGAAAAGGCTAAAATATTGGTTGACAAGACGATTTGGATAAAGATTCTGATCTTACTTTTGCAAAAGTAAATGTAGCTTCAGCAGCTTCAGTGTAGACCAAATTTTATCACAAAGTGGCCCCCAATTCTGCAGCAGTCATCTGTTGTTGAGAGACAAACCAGCCACAGGGATTTCTAAGCAGACTCTAAGGTTCATTTTCAACAAAAACAGTTCAAACAGAAGCTATTTTTCAACACTTGAAACAAACCTTCACTCTGTGGTGAAAAGCATATGGTAAAATATTCATAAACATATGTGTACAGTTGCATAAAACTAGTTTAATATGACTATATAAATGTAAACATCTGTATAGATATACTTTAATCATTGCTATAACTGCTCAGAATTTCTTCACAGAGGACTGAGATCAAATCAGACAATGAGTTTCACAATATCACATCAAATTTGGCTTCTGCATAGAAAAGCCCTGCAATTTCAAACAGGTGGAAGTGAATGAAATCCAGGAGTATAAATTGTCAAAATGCATAGAACCACTTCTCTCTGGAGAAGCTAGTACCTTTTTCAGCATCTTTGTGACTTGTTTAAAACTGTTCACCTGCCTAGAATTTCCTTTCAAATTTGTAGTTCGCATGATCCAGAGAGTGGGAAAGTTTGCAAGAGCTTTCTCTGCTCCCAGATCTTTATTTTCTCAATTATCTTTCATCATTTTAATTAAAAAAAAAAAAACAAACAAGCACAAAAAACTTCCCAAAATAAAACAAAACAAACAAATAAAACCAAAAACAAACCCCCAAACATACAAAAAACCCCCCCAACCACATAAAAAAAATAACACATCAGGGAACATTAGAGGAACTCTAGTCCCAGTCATAAAAGGTTTGACCAGGATGAAAAACAAGCCAGTTTAACAAAATACCTCTTGCTTGAGCAAGAAGAGACAACAGTTTTTCACCTTAGCAAGAATATTCAGCCTGTTCCAAATGCTGGACATAGCTGGTCCCAGCTGGAGCAGGTTCTCCCTGAAGAACTGCAGCCCAGAGAAAGACCCACACTGGGATAGAGAGGCAGGGAGAAGGGAAGAGCAGCCCAGAAGGATTGGGAGGAACTGACTGCAGCCCCGTCCCAACTTTTCTAGGTTTTTCTGGGTTCTTTCTATTTCATATCTATTTAAGTGAGGGAAAATGGGAGTCATTTGTGCAATGATAGAGAGGGGCTGATTCACAGATGTTCTGCAGTGCTGCTGTTTAGCAGCTGACACAGATGCATGCCTTGCTAACAGGGAGAGTTCACTTTCATGGATGCAATCAGTCATATTTCGTGACCCTAATTATGCTTAGAATCATGATCATATCATGCAATATTCAGATTAGACAAAAGATACAAGATCTGATTCTCTGCTAAGTTATTCTGCTTTAGGTCTGGTAAGTGTCTTCTAATTAACACTTGTCTCCATGAAAGGAAAATGAGGTCCATACTTATGCATCTACTAGATTAGTTTACATTTGCTTAGATTAGGTGAAATTGTCTAATGCATATGTAAGAGCCATGAGTAGAGGGCTAGAGTAATACTAACATATTACTGCTAATAAATTCTCTTCTATACTTAAACAAATTAAGCTCTCATCAGCTGCTACATAATAGTTTCATTGTCATTGACTTAAAAATAAAATGACCTGATAGCAAGGAGACACTTTCACTATTGCCATTATCTGCTTCTGAAAAATGTGAATTACTTGCAGGCAGCAGAGGGTTCCACTTGTAATTAAATTAGCACTAGTGGACATTTCACCCACATCCAGAGAGATCGCTGGAGAGGGGAGAAAGACAGATTCTAATTTATCACAAGCTTCTAGTTCCTTGTGAAAGAGACAGGTTTAAGCTATTCTTGTCCGTTTTCTGAAACCCACAGGAGCCTGAAAATTATCTGATAATCTAACTGAATGATTTATAACTCCCTTTTGGCCCCACACAAAGATTTGCCCCCAACAATTAATCTTCCTGGATATAATTGGAGTTAAAATTAAAACTACATTACTCCTTAATTCATTGGGATGAACTTGGCATGGACTTTTGTAACAGCTTCAGGTAACATAACCATTAACAATGGCAAATGATACCAAGTTTGGCTGGCCAAAAATGAAAATGAGGGAGGGAAAATTAACACAAATAACAACCTTTTATCAAGGCATCAATACCTTCCAGCTGCTCATTTCTGTGGTACCAAATTGCTGCAGTAGCAATTACCTGATATTGGTAAATGAAGCAATTCTTAAGCCCCAGAGATATAAAACACACAGTGTAATTCAAGAAAAGTCACTAGAAAAAGCAAATTTCTGGAGCCCATTCAAACCTAAGGAAGAAATAATAAGATTTAGAATAGATTAGCAGAGAGACTCAGACCTATTCACTGGCCACAAGAGACCCTTTTGGGTGCAGAAGAAAACAGCTATTTTTGGCCAAGGGCCTGACTGCCCATTTGCAGAGGAGAAACTCAAAGTATAAGTATCTTCATGAAAGCCATCAGAGCTCTTGTGTGTTTTGCAAAAAAGATTTTCCTGCAAAAAGCACAAACCACAGTAGCAGGGTTAACCCTTGAAACGGTGCCTTCCAAAGGGGGACTGCTTTTCTTCCCATGGCAATGTTCTGGGAGAAAACCCATCCCAAAGTTTCATGGATAAATTTTACTACTTATCTTCCTGAGTATAATTTTCCTCCTTTTCTTCCTTAGGGGACTATCTCAATCGAGATACCACAGATAGAGTCTCTTTGCCAAACTCTGGTCATTCAGTGACATTTCAGATGCTATGACATATCCTCCCTGACCACTGGCTGCAGCTCCAGAAGGACACAGGTATCCTAGAGAACTGTTACCACAGCTAGTAATCTCAGGCAGATGTTTTGTATATTCTGGCATAAATCAGTCTACAAACTGGGATTAAGGTCACTAATGTTCACATTTCAGCCATGTCAGTCAGAATATTTGAAACAGATTATCCAGCAGAGGAAAGAATTAGGTTGACTTTCTAGAGGACTGGTAATTCCCAGACAAAAGTGTTAGCATTTACTCTGACACCTTACTTGCCTCATTTTGCTCACTAGTGAAATGGAGTTAAACTTCCCCTTATACTGCAGGATAAATTCCTTAACATCAGTGACCTCCTGGGATATGTGAGGACCAGAACCAAAGGTATACTGGTATAGCGCATGTTCTTCACTCAGACTGTCCATGGCTGATTCATAATGTTTTAGTATAAGAAGATTGTACTTTGCCATTCAATGTCAGCTGGCGTAAGTGAATAAACTGTCACATCTGTGTAGCACAGCACGACATGAGGCAGAAAGAGCAGGATCAGCTCTGGAAACTGTGGAGCCAATCCCTATGTGAGCATCCAATGTGATCAGAAAGGGTTTTTGTAGAAAACATAGGGGTGTCTGTCCAGTGCTGTACTGGGGGTTGTAGACTTGTGCTGAAAGGCCCATCTCCCATCACTCAGAGGTAGAGCAAAGCATTTCTTGCAACACTAGCATCATTACCAGGCTGTAGACAACACGCTATTGTGTGGGGGTTTTAAATTCAATTTCTGCTGCTTCCATTGTTTCGCTTTTCAGTTTTGTTGATCTTTCTCCCCCACTCCATGCTACCTCTTACCCTACATATTTAGAATCCCCCTGAGGTTTCAGGTATGTCGCTTTTTTCTTAGGTCATGTATTTTCAGTACAGGACACCATCTAGGAGGAATAGACTGCTAAATGTACCTTCTGTTGACATTACGTCTTCTTTTTCATGCCAAGACAACACAAACTTCCGCTGTGTGGTTTGAGCTACATCCAAGCCCTGAAGATTAGAAATTCCAGGTATAAGAGTATCAGGAATGAAGGACTTCAACTATACAATAAAATTTCACATCAATTTTTGTCAATATTCATGCAGCTCAATTATCACCAACAAGCACTGTATTTTCTAGAAGCACGAGAGGATTACAGTCCCATAACAACAGGAGCAGAACTCTATTTGGAAAATAAGTAAGGGCACTATTAAAAAAAATCCTCTTTGAGTTTGGAACTCAGCTTTATGAACGCAAAAGGCTAATCCTTAAAATACGGACATAGCCTTCTGAATATGTTCTTACTGGTAACCTCACTGTGGGTAACAGTTCAGTCTCACAGAACCTCTCACCATTAAGAACCACTCTCCTCCTATGTTCTCCAACATGAGATACTAAAAACTAAATGGAAGTAAAATTGCTCTTTTACCCAAAGAAATATGTTGCAGAGAGCTGAAGGGCAGGAGCAGTGGGAGCTGTTTGGTTTGCTGTGTGTTATAATATGTACACTACCAATAAATAGGACAATCTGTGGCATTGTCAGAACATCAGTAAAAGAGTTATAAATATGAAATAATTCCTCCTGCATCACACGGCTCAGATACCCAGACAAGCTCCATTCCCTTGATTCAAGTTCTGTATATGTCTGTAATAAGAAGGAGCCACATAGAGGTAACAACATTGCAAGCCAAAAAGGTAAAATACACTAATATTCCTACTTTCTTTAAAGAGTGGAGAATAAGAAGAAGGCAAGTTTTAGCAGTCAACCCTGCAAAACAGATTTGTGCAAACTGTGTCCAGAGCAGCATAGAAGTTAGTTGTTAAAGGTCATACATGACACTTCAGGCAGACTTAGCAAGGACTCAGCACTGCTGAAAATATTATTTGGTCTCTTAAAGAGCACTGAAGCATTTGGGTTCCCTCTGTCGAACTTTCTGCCTGTTATCATCTAGGGAGAGAAGTGGTTGGCTTTACTGAAAGTCTGTTTTCTGGAGTGGGCAGTACTAGAAATGTCCATTGGAGGTCAGAAGACAACCCTTGATCCTCCAAAACACTTGAAGAATGCTGATCCTTGTCAAATCCTGAGTAGATTTCAAATTGGAAAAGCTCCTGAGGTAAATAAAATGTACCTTTGCTGAGAGGAGGAAATGAACTGAGGAAGATTCTACCTCAATGTGTTGTGATTTGGGTGTTTTCCCCTTTTACTGCTCTAACAATGAAGGATTGTAGTGAAGTGTTACCAAATAATGAAGACATATGACATGAGGGAATGAAAACTCTTCAAATTGTCAACACATTCTGTTTTGTTGCTCAGTGTAAATCTTTTCTTTGCAGATGCAGATGTTATTCATTATGTTGTAGATAAATTCAGAAATGTGGTTTACACTGATTTAGCATTGTACTTAATTGGTTTTAAATCTAATGCACTGCAATAACCCTTAAGTGCTACTTTGCTGTGAAATTTAAAAGTGAGCAGTACTGTAATTTTGCTTTGGTAGGATTTCTCTGGAAGCAAATATGCTTCATTTCAACAGCCTCTCACTGGGAATAAAACAACAAAAATTCACTTAAAACGTAGCTTTCTTATTGACCTCAGTTTTTAAAACTCACATTTGAGGACTGCATTATTAGTGGGGTTAGGTCTGAGAGACAGATAAAGTAGCAAATCTCAAATCATGACACTTAACATTTAGCTCCTTATAGTGCAAAAAACCCTCAGACTAGCCATGAGTGACAGCTGGTGTGCCAGAGCAGTGCATGTTCTGGAAGCACAAAGAAAAGCAGCACAAAATGCTGCTGATGCTTTGCAGACCTTAATACCATACCTTTAACTCCTGCTGCCTACACCTGGATTGTAAGTATGAGACAACACTTGTCCTTAATAATAGATAGTCTTTAATTAGACTGGATGGGCTTAGATGATCTTTAAGGTTCCTTCCAACCCAAGCCATTCTTTGATTGTAATTGAGAGCCAGGATAATTTTTCAGGTTGGATTTATGTGCTATCCTTTCTTCTGAATCCTACTCATAAAATACATTTTACCCATACACTTGAAAGATCAAGGATACTTATTTTAACTGATGTTTTTCCAAGAGTGACTGTCCCAAAGATGTGGCATATCTATACCAAACATCCTAATACAACAGCCCAAAGACTGGTCTGCATCTCTCTTTCTGAAATTTTCTTTCATTTAATTTCCACACGAATCAGATGCTGAGGACTTTGATAAGTTTTCTTTCTAAATGAACCTGTCTGCATAATCTACCTCCTAAATGAAATGAAAACATTTCACCTTTTTAAAAAAAATATTGCCTCTGCTATTTTCAAATTACTTTTTTAAAATATCACTCTTCAAAGATCTTCAGTCAAATTCAAATAAAACCCATTTTAAAACAAACATCTATATTTTTGTCTTTGTAAGTGATACATTTAATATATTTGCTCATAATGCCCTAAATAACTTCTGACTGGTAACCCCAAAATGTTTCATTTCTCTTGTTCTCAAACTGAAGAGTCTGATCTTTATAAGCTATATGTATGAATTTCTATTCTATTACCCCATTTTAACTTGTAAGTTATAAAACATTCCAAAATAAGGCTAAGAGATGGAGGGGGAAATAAAACCTAATTTGTTCATAGTGTTAAAGTAAAAAACAAGGCAAGTGATATTTTATTTTTGAAGACATGTATAAGAATCCTACTAAGGATTTAAGGTAAGAAAATCACAGACTAGAAATGGAACTTGGCTGCTGTTGTTGGCACTAGAGCTTTGGCCAACCATTTGAATGTCAGACCCACATAGAATCTAGAGATGATTTTAGAAGTACCTAAAAGAGTAAGGATTGTGATTTCTATCAAAAACGTACTGGATGCCTTGAAGTCAAACCAGCTGAGGACAGTTTTATCTCACTGTAGATGAGATCTCACTGATGTGATTTGGCCACTATGCATGTCCCAAACACCAACAGGCTGCAGAGCCAACCAAGGATTGTTGGCAATAACACATATTGACATAGGACAGCTTGGGGCTGGAGAAGGGCCCTCTATGGAACAAGTGTGCTGCCCAAACTCAGACAACATTTTTAAGACAGTCATTTATGGGTAGACGTTGCTTTTTAATTCATGGTGAATCAGGGAACTCCTAGAGTGAATTGGTTTATAAAGAAAGAGGACATTTTTCTTTCCTTTTTTCTCTTTCCTGAGATTATCAGGCAACAGCATAACCTGTTCCATTTACATTCTAATTTTCATTTTCATGTTTTGTTTTTGGTTTGTTGGGGTTTTGTGGGTTTCTTTGGGGAGCTTTTTCAGATAAATGTCATGATACATCTCAGGAAATAGACAAAAACTTGAAAATGGCTTTTTGTTATAGTGACATGAAGCAGAACAATTACCAATTTAAAAAGTTCCTTGGACATTTTAGTATCCCTATTTATATGCAATCTTTAGAGGAAGTCCAGAATATCCTGTGGCTTGCAAGAGAAGCTTATCTGTTAGTTTTCAGTAAATTTCCTGGCATCTTACAATGCTTCAGGGAAATAAAAAGAAAGAAATGTCAAGTACAGCCTCCCAGCAGCACACTATTTGCTTTAAGTAGTGCCAGCTCTGCAATATGAAACAGCTTTTTCTCAGCTTATTTTTTGTCAGCAGCAAATCAAAATACCTGGATAGTCCCAGACACAAGCTGTACACATCCCTGTCTTTTCCCCTCATCCTCAAATCTGATCTCACTTGCCAGTTTGCTCATCTCCATGTTGTCCAGCCTGCATCACTGTATTAACTCTGCCTCCTTCACTTTCCAAAATAGCTCGCAGCTATCAAAACACATGGACAGGGTTGTATTCAGTAGCAGCAGAGTTCATCACAGACAGTTACTAAAAATAGGGATTATTCAAGAAAAATAGGGGAAAACATAGATTAAGCATTTCAGTTCATGACTGTGAGTTAGTGAGCAAAACTTAATTGACTGACCTCTGTTAGCATGCATTTTGAACAAATTATTGATCATCTGTGTTACAAAAACCTATATGCCGATTAATGGCAAATATCAATAACAAATCCTACAATTACTGAAAATTAATTTGTGGGAGTGTTATAGGCCTTTTGTAAATCTGCATTTTTACATGATCTCTTATAAAACAGGTATAAAAATTCCGAGCTGGGATTTCTAATGTTGCTTTGCAAAGTAATCCTAAGGGAATACTGACATTAGCAGGTCATTAATACAAAATCAAGCAATGTAAGTAAAAGCATAAACCAGGATATGTATCAGTTTCTGTCACGGGCTTTTTCCATGACAATATCCACATCTATGCACACACCTCTGTCTTCTCTCTGCAAATTTTACTGTGCTGTCTCTAAATCAGATGAAAAATATCTGAGAAAAGAGAAAATTTACCCTTGATCTACCCTCAGGACAATCTCAGGAAAATCATGTTTCTTTAGCAATAGTGGCTCTATTTTCTTAATGCCCAGAGAAAATACTGACTAGTAGTTCCTCTTGGGCAGCATGTTTCAGAGATACTAACTCATTAAAAGTAGTTAGAGTACTTGACATCTCTGATCTACAGAGCTACAGTTCTGGCTTGTCCCAGCTTCAGCAGATGTTACTGAACTGGCAAATTCAGCAAAACAGTAGGAACACAGTATTTTCTTTTCATCAAAGCTGATATTTAACACAACATTATTAAACTGTGTTAGGACCCAGAATGTTGCATATGAAGTGGTAAAGCCTTTCAATCTAATCATGAAGGTATATGTGGTTTGCTGGCTCATACGCTTATGCTAAGACACTATTCTTCAGTGCTTGTTTGGTGTAATGGAAGAGATTCATATCATGGTGTTTGAGTCTGATTGCTTGTTCCCTTTTTCTCTGTAATGTCTGTGCAACAACAAATGGGACATACAAGACTGGTCAGTCACAGAACTACAGGGCCTATATAGGCAAACAGATACTTAAGCATGTTCAAGGGTGCCTTAGGGTATCCCTCTTTCTCAACACAACTGGTTCCCTCTAAAATTAGTCAAAAGGTGCTCCTATGGGAAGTCAGTGTATGTGTACCCTCAAGTCCCTCAAAATTTCTCATGTTTTGAATATAACTGTGGCAGTGTGTGTGGCAGCACCCACAGCCCCAAGAGCTCAAGACTGGTGGGACCAGACTGTGTCTGCCACAGCCTAAGCCACACTCCGTGGTTAGGGTGAGCTTTTGGTTCACCCCCAGTACCCCTTTCAGTTTGTTTTGCATGTTACAGTTTCACTGGTTAGTTTGTGTATGATTTCATGTTCTGTATAAGGCTAAGTTCTGGAAACTTCGTTTTGGTTTAGTTAGCCATGGCTACATGTTAATCTCTGTACCCCCACTGGTTACTTTTCCCTGCTCCTACCCCTATAAATACCCCTTTGTATTCCATTCCCTTGCCTTTTGGTCCCTGGACGTGTTCAGCTCTTCCCGATCCTCGTGCCTCCTCTCCTGGATCCCTGGACCCTCTCCTGCCTTCCCTGCTGCTTTCCCCAGGAATAAACAGCTGGACTTCACACCAAGGCCCTTCTCTTGAGCCTTTATTCTTGCCGGTGCCTGTGGTATTGGCTTGGGGCTCTCTCGCCTCCAGGGGAGCCAGCAACTTAAGAGCTGCCAGAGGAAGCCCTGTGTCTGGGGTCACTGCAATCCGCAGCTCCCACTCCACCAGGGTCACTCCCAGACTATTGCTGAGTGGCCTCAAGTAGGCCCCCAGACCCAGCGATATATAACCAGTGTTTTGCAGAGCCATTGCTGAAAAAAAAAAAAAAAAAAAAAAAGACAAATAGTCAAATCTTCCAGATCTCTAAATTACTATGCCTAGGATATAGAGAAATCTAAGAAATAGGTATCAAAATATGTTTTTATTCTATGGAGAATTCACACTAAGGTAGAAATTCCAGCCTTCCTAATGCCAGTAGGATTTTGCCATTAGCTTCAGTGGAATCAGGTAGGTTAAAGTTCCTCTCAGCTGTTAGTGGTTCTGAAATGCTATCATCTGCATTTTCTATTCTTCAGGTCCATTTGAGCCATGTGTGACAAATATGCGGAGTCCTTATCAAGTGCATTTAAAGAAAAGTGTATTGTTGAACTGATATGTAAAATGGTTGAAGTTTTTAGAAACAGGACACTTTGCAGCCAAGATTTACAGCTCAGTAAAGTACATTCATCTTTGTGGAGGTGCCCTAATCTTATTTAGGTTTTCTGAAGATCTTGCCATGATTTCAAATGCATGGATATGCATTTAACCATATATGTTGCACGGTAATTCCAGCCACAGTAACTGAAGTTAATATCTAGTATACCTATTATTAGTTCTTCATATAGAACAGAAATAGCGCACTAGCATTTTCTTACAAAATCATTAAAATGTGCTATGCTGGTTGTTCACATGGGCACTTTGACACGTTGCTTTTACTTGTTTTCACAGTATAACATTTAGCACCTTCACTGCAGTCCTCACAAAATCATAGTGAGGCATCTACACATTTCTGCCAACAGGCACCTTAAAGATGGCACAGGTACAGTCTGAGAGATGTAAAGATATTTGCAAAGGATAATGCAATTTTTTTAAACTCAAATAAATCTGATTATTAAAGGCTTTGATAAAAGTAAAGAATATAAAATAGATGAGAAAAAATTTGTGGTCAATTTTTCTAACAGAAAACACTATAGGGCAAATAATCATTCTCATTTCAGATTTGGATGGAGAAGAGGGAAAGGAAGACTGATTTTAAAGAAAAACAAGGTTTAGGTTGTAAAAGAAACAAAAATACTTGGACAATCTACCTGAGTTTCAACTGCGTATTTCTTCTCTTGAAGACTTTAATGAATCTGAGGCAGTCAGTCAACAGAAACTTGGTATGAAACCTTTCACTGATCCTTGCATCAGTCTGTAAATGCTGCTGGGGGTAAGCCAAATACACTGCTATTAGCAAAATAGCAGCTTCACTCAGGACATTCCAGAATTGATTGTGGCCTCGAAGTTGTTTCAGCTGCAGACCTGGTCATCAGTGACAACAAAAGCATAATGATACCCAAAGAATAATTTATTGTCTGGTTATTTTTGGAAAATAAACAAACAAACAAAAAAACTCCAAAAAACCAACCAACCAACCAACCAACCAAACAAGAAGTAAAGCAGAAAGAACTTTTGAAATATCCTTAATAAATGGAATGCAAAAATACTGATTATAATAAATGAAATCACTGCTGTGTTAGTCAACCTTCTTTTTTTTTTTTTAATTCTTTCTCTTTTGGATCATATCCTGGAGGTACAAGAGGCTCCTTCAAATTCTCAATAGCTATTTAGGATTTTAAGCTGTTCTATACCCCTCCTGGGGCAGAAGTCCTTTAGTAACAGCTCAATAATCAGCTAATGGCAGAGTGCAACTCACACAAGATATCACTTTAATACATGAGTAGTCACAATAAAATCAACAACCTTCCTCTGAGTAAATTACAATTCAGTGTAATGGCATATGGTCCATAGCATCTTGGAAGAGTTAATCAATACAATCAAGATTTCTGTCTCAACAATAGCATCATTTGTCCCATGATAAAATTGATGAGGTTTGAGCAAATACAGAATAGTTACAGAATCACAAAATGATTTGGATTGGAAAGGACTTTAAATATCATCCCATTCCCTGCCATGGTCAGGGACACCTTCCACCAGACCAAGTTTCTCAAGGACACATCTAACCTGGCCTTGACCACTGCCAGGGATGGGGCATCCATAGCTTCTCTGGGCAACCTGTGCCAGAGCCTCACCATCCTCACAGTAAAGAATATAAATACCTTAAATTATTTTTAACAGCAGACATAATTTTTAACAACACCCTAAATCCCTGCTTTCCGTTTCAAAAAGTTCCTTGTTAAAAAAA